>CAHIKZ030000455.1:122500-132500 GCA_903632075.3 Acanthosepion pharaonis
AGTAACAGGTTTATTGTAGAAACCTGTACACCAAGCAAGGAAATAATAGTTATGTGCACGGTTGTCACAAGTCAATACAGTTGTGTGCATACTGGTATTGGAAGGCTACTAGTTCACACAGATCCCAGTTCAACTGTCCTGTTCGCTCTCCTAACAGATACTTATAGGTGGTTACCACCTATAGTACCGCCACTTATGGGGGTGGCAGGTTATTCCATTACATCATTTACAAAGCACAATATTTTTTCTGAAAAATATACTTCCTCTGTTTTATCTATTTTCTTTGTTGAAATATTTTTCTCTAAGTCTTACATCACACCATACCTTTATTGACACTTGTAGCTCATAATAACTTTTGTCTTTTTGTTATTCCTCAGAAACCCTGTTCTGCCATCCATTTACTCAAACCCATCAAGTATGTTACATGCTCTTCCTCTGTCCCTCTTTCCCTCAATCTGTCCTGTTAGTATCAGATTTTCCAAGCCCTCCTTCCTCATGCCCCAGAATTTCAACTGCCTCTTCCTGATGTTAAGTATAAGTTTCCTTTTCGTTTACATTCTCTCCAAAGTCTTGTTGTTGCTCACATGTTTAGCCCATGATATCCTCAGCATCTATCTGTAGAACAACTGTTGCTTCAAGTCTCTACTTCATCTTTGAGGAGTAGTTCAGAAAATAAGTTATTAAGAAACTGGAAAATGTCCTTAGAAACAAAGAAATTAAAGCTGGACTGCTATGTAATATCTAATCTCCTCTGTGGCAATGTTATGATCTAGAATGTTGATGATATTTCATCATTCTAAAAACAACTTTTCCTCCAATGATTAATGATGATAAGGATATTTCATCATCCTGGAAATAAAGATAAAAATTTCATCATTATAAAGCAACCATGCCACTAGTGATGATATATGATTATGATATTTCATCATTCTAAAATCTGAAACTTCATCATTATAAAAACAACTCTTCCACCACAAGAAAGGACAGTAGAGTAGATTAGCAGTAGTAAAAAGGAACAATATAGACGTATCACCATCACTCCATGAAAATCAACAGTTGACGGTCTCAAAGGCTATCCTTAACAATGAAATTCTCTGAATAAGCAAAAACAAGTAAGCACAAACTTTCAAAGAAACAAAAGAGAACATTTTTAACACATACAATACCAATATTGTAATTAATACCATGAAAAGAAAAATAAACATTCTTGTTATTAATGTCAACACATGTCTCAAAGTCTTATTGTTGTTAGCAATGTACATTTTATTCATTTCATTTTCAGTATAACAAAAAAGAGAAAAGGATTCCGCTATCAACTACAAATATAAATTACAATGCGGTAGCTTACATTAACAACTACACATCCACCCTGTCACAGCAGCGAATGCAAAACAAGTGTCTCACAAGGTAAAAGAAGCAGGAGAGATGCATATATGAATGATGCAGAAACTGAGTCATTTTGCATGGCTATGCAAAGTAACTCAGTTCTTTTGACCACTATATGTAATAGAATATTTGATGTCATGCATAGCTTTCTCATGATTAGTCATTTCTTTGGTGTTTCAGCCATATTGAATTCAAAACTTCAACCTGAATGTCTTTTTTAAGGCTAATCTTAAAAATGTTTCTCCTATTAACTTTACCTGCATAAATTGGATCTAAGAAGGAATATTTGCATTTAAGGAATAAATTGTATATTTTAACAATACTGAAAAAAAAATAAAAGTTATTTTGAAATTGTTTTTCATCCATTTTATAATTTATTAGATAAAAAAATTACTACACTATTATTAATAACTTTAGAAAACATACATGCCTATTTTCTTTGTTTAAATTTATTTCTCTGAGTCTTATATTTTGTCATAACTTTAATGCTTGTGGTGAAATACTATTGATAGCAAATATATTTGTACACTGAAAACAGTTTGATCTTCAACATTTTCTCTTATACATTAAGAAACTGATAAATTAAAGGATTGGAAAATTTACACTATTGTCCTAATCTTTATTTTCAAATTCACAACATTTTGGCTGTTCTACTCTCCGACCTTCTTCAGGTGATATATTTTGGAATTTCAAACCAAAACCTTTATTTAGTCTACAGGGGTAGATTATTATAGTTCTGCAAGCCATGCCTTTTCTAGAAATTTCACTTAATTTCTTTAAGTAACTATTTATACTCAGAATGATATCTGAAAGAGCAATACATATTCAGAAGGATGTGTAGCATTTTGAGGAAAGATATAATATAATAATCCAGAACCAATACTGGTAAAAAACCACCTGCATGCAGATAGATAATTAATTCAGTAAATATACAAAGATAGTAAAGGGTGTAAGACAAAGATGTGTCTTTGTCTTGTACTATAAAGTGAGGCAATCTGAGAGAATTAGAAATTCTGCCAGGATGTTAACAATATAAAATATGCAGATGATACAATGTTGATAGACAAAAAAAGCAGACTACGGAAACTCCTACTGAAGGTAGTGAAAGAAAGCAAGAAGTAATAAAGACCAATTGTAAGAAGATAGAATGTACAGTTGTTAGCAAATGGAATAGCCCAAGATGTGAACTATGACTTGGAGATATCAGAATCAAGCAAGTACAATAATTTAAATATCTAGGAAGTGTTTAACAGAGAATGGAAACTGCAACACTGAAATCCAAAGGTGCATTGAAATAATGAAACATGCCTTGCAAAAGCTAAGCAAAGTATTAAGAAACAGGAAAATTTCATTACAAACAAAGAAAAGAATATTAAACTGTTATGTAATATAAGTCATTGTATATGGCAGTGAATACTGGACAATCTCTTCACAGATGAAGAAGAGACTTGAGGCAACATTAATGTGCTTCTGCAGGAGGATGCTGAGATTACCATGATGAGTGAGCAACAATGAAGTTCTAGAGGAAATGGAAACAAAAAGGAAATTTATACTTAGAGTCACAAAGAGATAGCAGAAATTCCTACAGCACATAATGTGAAAAGAAGATATATATATATATATATATATATATATATATATATATATATAAAACCAGATATATTGAGAGCAAGTGGAAGAGAAGAAAATAGCACATCTATCTAACAAGCTTGTTTACACAAATACTTGGCAGAACTGGAATTAGAAGAGATAACAAAAAGACAAAACATACTAAGAGTTACAAAGAACAAGTTGTGAAGATCCATGATTGCCCACGTCCTGAATGGACATGGCCCATAGAAGAAGATGTAAAAATAAAAGACATTTTTTTTAACATTATTTGCAATTTTGTCAACTGTCTTCTGGCATCTTTCAGACAACGTCATAATGTTCAATTTCTCCCTGGGAATGAGAAAAATAGTTCAAAAAAGAGCAAAATTAATGTTCTTGTTGTTAGTGTATTAGAAATTTGTTTTTTATTATAGACATAATATTTCAATCAAGTACATTTTGGTCATCATCAGGAGTCCACTGATTGGCTGATATGGGATATCTGTTCATAAGTGTGATATTTTATCCCTATGATATCAGTTATCATTCATGCCTGTATCATTACCAGACCAAGCTCTCTCTCACAGGCGGGATGTGGGGGGTCACTTACTGTTCTATCACTGCTTCCATGGAAATAGCTTAGACAAACTATATTCCTTGGTTTGACCAGATCTAATCTTCACGGCAAGGACATGTCATACCACTTAGATTGTAGCAGACCACCCACATTCTTTCTGTATTCCATTATTGAAAAGTCATTTCCACTCAAACAAATTCTTCCCATGAACCACTACTCTGAGTGTTTCCCTAATCACAACAATCTTAACCTGTTCAAGTCTAGAGTTAACCCTATCCATATAAACTACCTCTTAATGTAACTCTCTACCTGAAGTGACCCTGGGCTTTGTACAAGGTGAGACTTACTGTAAAAAAGAAGTCTTGACCACTAGATGATTGTAATATATATATAACTAAGTCTTATATCCAATATGCCACTGTCATGAAGGACATTAGTGGAATAATGAATATAGAATGCTCTAAAAATACACACACTTCAGGATAGTGGTGTAGTGAATTTAGGAGTTGCTTATATGTGTTGCTGCCATTACCATGGTGTATATATTCGAGAAAATCTCTTAATTGTAAGGGAATTGTCTCTTGAGTCCATATATAATTCCTTCATTTGCTTTCAACTTTCATTATTGCATTCTGTTAGCTAGCTCTTTTTTCTTTATTCCTCTCTTTCTTCTCAAGCCTGTAATACATTAAATAAAATTTCTGACAATATAGAAATCTCTCTATACATTCATCTAAAAATATTTTTGTTTGTTGATTTTAATGCTCATGTCAAGTATTGTACAAATTTTTTTTAACTGATTTGGTCTTCAGATCACAAAATGAAACTGACCACTCTTCTGTATCATTTTGCATTCATGCAAGTATCCCCCCAGGGAGCTATTCTTGGATCTACATTGTTCATAATTTTCATCAACAACCTAGTTCTCAACTCGGCATCTAAAGGGTGTGATGGATAAATTGTCATCTAAATGACACAAAAATAACTTTGACATCTCATTTTAACAGATATATTTACCAAAATTACACAAAAATGTCTTGAAATATTAAAGAGTGAATTTATTCAATATAATCACCATTGGCTTCAACCACAATCTCCTGACAACTTCACAATCTCCTGCAACTATTCTGGATGGTCTCTTTGCTTAACTTGGTGAATGCTGCCATAATCCTTGCCTTCAGTTCATCTATGGTGTGTTTTTTTTTAAGTGCTCCACCCCAAGTAAGGTGGGAAGAGAAGTTGGAGTGAGAACAAAGAGGAGTGATAGAGGAAAGGATGAAGAGAAGGATAGGGGATAGATCAGGGCATCTGGAGATGTTGATTGACATTACATTTGAATAGTTGGAGAATATAGCTATCAGGGAAACAAGAAAAGTGGAGGGAGTTCCACAGGTGAGAGGTGCGAGACATGAAGCTATTGGAGTAGAAGAGATGGCTACATTTAACAGTTTAATCTTACATCTTAATTTTTAATTAATATTTTTATTCTAGCTTGATAAAAATATTTGAAAGAGGTTATAATTCATTTAATAAAGGTTTTTCTTAATGAATATATAGTTTAATTAAGATTTGTCATTTGTCTGGAAAAAAGAGATAATTATTTAAAATATTATATTAGGGGTTCACTTACTTTTGCACAGAACTGTACATACAGTTGTGGATAGAATTATTCACCAACTTCCATAACTACAAATAAAGCTTAAATACCTTAAATTTTCATGGAAACTTCATGTGCATTTTTTCACAAATGATGAAATCATGGATTTGAAAGAATCTGCAATGATGCTCACAACAAAATTTTTATTTCAATGTCAAACTATAATACAAAAAAACACCAAAAAACATTTAACATATGACAAATATTGACCCTCTTGCCTCAGTAATCAGTTGCGTAACCTTTATTTTTCATTATTGCCTTGTAATAATTTTGATAGTTTGTGGAATTGTGAATTCCACTCTTTTGTGTGTGTGCACGCGCGAGCGCGGACTGCACCCCTTCCTGTCACGTTCAGCTAGATATAGCAGTAAACGCTGACGTGAGGAAGGTTACTGGCTACTCCTGATACCATCTAGGATCAGAATTTGAAATTTTTCTCGCGCGTGTCCTGACGTCACCGATGAACAGCATTTTCAAGTTAGTCACCGCCCGATTTTCAAACTAGATGGTTGACTCATTTATTCCGTGCCCCTAACCCATACGCAGGCCGGAATATCTTAACTAACCAAAACTTCAACATGTCGATATCACACTTTTCCAAGACTTATCCTCGTCTTGATGCTAACAGCATGTTGAACTTTCCTCCGTTTTCAGCTAGAAAATGTAGAGACTACGACACTGTCGTCAATATATTTTTCCAAGATCAAATTCCTCATCTTGATGCGAACAGCATGTTAAACTTTCTTCTGTTTTCAGCTAGAAAATGTAGAGACTATGACACTGTCATCAATATATTTTTCCAAGACCAAATTCCTCATCTTGATGCGAACAGCATGTTAAACTTTCCTCTGTTTTCAGCTAGAAAATGTAGAGACTATGACACTGTCGTCAATATATTTTTCCAAGACCAAATTCCTCGTCTTGAAGTGAACAACATGTTTGAACCTACTTCATTTTCTACCAGAATCTACGACACTGTCGTTACCACATTTTTCCAAGACCAAATTCCTTGTCTTGATGCGAACAACTTTCGAACTTTCCTCTATTCACTACCAGAGTTCTACGACACTGTCATCACCACACTTTTCCAAGACCAAATTCCTCATCTTGATGTGAACAACTCAGAATTTTCCTTCACTGAAGATTGATGAACTTTTCATACACCTCTTTTGAATTCTAACCTTTACGAACCAGTTCCAAAAAAGATAACATTACACACACATTATTAAACCTCGCTGTGAGTATTTTTTCCTTGTTGTGTATGCTTACACCTTTCGTACAAAAAGACACTATTCCAGAACTTTCATTCTGAAGAAACTTTTCCCGCCTTAGCCATCTTGGTTTTTTCTGTTTTGGCGCGGAACTTTAACATTTTATTAGTCTCTACATATTACTAACAGCCTACAGACTAAAAACAGACCTTACCTTTTCTGATAGTCTCCACTGTTGAGACAAGATTATTTGTTATTAAAATAAAATTTCTTATTGTTTTCCACCAGACTCATTTTGTCGTTTAATCCTGGCTATCTATATTTTACTATTTTTGTGCATGTGTTAAATGACCCTTTTTCCTCACTAAAGATCACTCATTTAATATTCTTACTTTGTTTGTGGATTCGGTAGTCATAAGTAGTGTCTGGCACAAGGCCACCTTTTAATAAACCAGCACTGCATGCTACCGGGTCTGCAACAAGTTCAATACAAGATCACGACATACATTGTTAGGTATTTTACTCCATTCTTTCTTGGCAATAGCTTCAAGTTCTTCCAAATTTAAAGTACTTCTTTCTCTTACATTTTTTTCAAATATGATCATAAATTTTCAATGGGGTTTAGGTCAGGACTTTGTGTGGGTTACGCCAATACCTTAATTTTGATGTCATCTAAGTATTTTGCAATAATTTCTGCCTTGTGTTTCAGATCATTATCATGTTGGAATGTCCAGTGATGCCCCAAAGACAGCTTTTGTGAACTTAGTTTTATATTATTTTTTCAGAATAGCCAAATACCGCTCTTTTTCCATGATACCCTGTAGTCTCACTAGTTCTCCTGGTTCAGAAGCAGCAAAACATCCCAAGAAGAGAATGTTCCCTCCACCATGCATAATTGTAGGGAGAGTATTTTTTGATCTGTGAGCTTCATTCACTTTCCTTCATACATAATAGGAGTTCATGTGACCAAATAATTCTAGTTTGACTACATATGACCATAAAACAAAGATCCAGTATTTATTCCTATGTTCTAGATGGCTTTTAGCATAAGCTAACCTGAATTTTAGATGTTTAGTCTTAAGCAAGGGAGTTTTCCTTGGGTGACAGTTTTGAAGTCCTGCTTGATGAAAGTATCTCATGACTGTCTTCATCGATACATTCAACCCTGATGTCTTTACATTATTGACAATGTCCTTTATTGTTAAGTGAGGATTCTTCAAGATGTCTCTAACTAGTTTTCTTTCTGTTCTCTCAGAAATTAACCATTCTCTGCCAGTCCTTAATTTATTCTCAGCACAATGAGTTTCATTGTACTTCATGATAATGCTACAAATTTCTGATCTAGGAACATTTAAATGCTTGTAAATAGTTCTGTATCCATCACCTTGTTTGTACAAATCATTCAAAGCATCTTGTCATGTTCAGCCATCTTTGCCATGTTTGCAAAACAAATGAGTTATTGCAGTATGTGGCACTTACAAATTTTCTTCTTCATTACCTTTTATAATATTATAGAATTAGGTCAATAATATTTCATTTTCAAAGACTGTTTGTATTAAATGTTAAATTAAGGAAAAAACATTACAACTGCCATAGAGCAATATTATTTCATAATTCAAATAGAGGGAAGCAAATAATTTTGGACTGCACCAATTTTTAGAAAAATCTATGACTATATAATAGATTGAAACTTCTAAAAATTTCAAGAATTATTCAAAACTAAATACAGAATCAATTATTTATCACAAATTCAGTAAGTACTTGCAAATATTTGCATTTCCTTAGAAAATATGCGAATATTCAGTGGGGGCAAATAATTCTAAGCAGAGGTGAAGAGTTGTCATAATGTTTAACATGAAAAATGGAATTCACTTTCTATATTTTTGCTATGTCTGCATTATTGTGTATGTATATAGACATGTACGTTTGGGTTCATGTATTATTTATAAACATTTGATAAAAAACACATTCTTTTTTAAACATATTCCTCTATTACTCTCTATTTTCCCATTCTTCTCTGCTGTATTCTATGTGAGGCAATCAGAATCAACACTCCTCCATGGTGATTGTTAGCCTAATGCCTCAATTCAATCTTTAGTCAGAATGCCACTACACATTTAGTGGGCTTTATAAACAGATAACTTTGGGAGTGAGAGAAGTTGGGAAAGGGAAAAACAGTCCTTCACAGTTCTTTTGTTCAGGACTAAAGCTTAGATATATTTATGGTCATCTCCTTTAGATTGCTTATTTATGCTGGTTTGGTGGTTGGAGGAAGTGTTCATGTAAATAGATTCCGCTTACTTATGGTCATGTCCTCTAGATTGCTTATTTATGCTGGTTTGGTGGTTGGAGGAAGTGTGCATGTAAATAGATTCATCATACTTATGGTCATGTCCTCTAGATTGCTTATTTACACATTTATTCATTTTTTAATTATTTTTTAAATTATTTTTTTAAAATTTATCTATATCAGGTTGGTGCAAAAGTAATGTCCGATTTCCAGGTCTATATTAAAAATGAAAAATCCTATGATTATGAAAATATTTATTCATTCACATAACCTCTTTTGTTTTCTAGAACATCATTCCTCTATCAACAAGCTTATAAATGACACGCATGTAAAATTCCTTAGGTTTTATAGCAAAATATGAATCCAACTCATTTTCAACCTTTTCTCTTAATGTCAACCTAAGACCATCCAAATGATTTTGTAGTCACCAAACCAAATTATAATCAAAAGAAGCAAGTTTAGAAGTATATGGTGGATGAAGGAATATTTCACAATCAAGATCTTCCAAAAGATTTTTTAATCAGCTGAGCTGTGTGAGGATGAGCATTATCGTAATGGATGATGACACCCTTTCTGTTCACCAAAAAATGTTGCTTTTTGTTCAAAGCTGTTTTCAAATGTTGAAGTTAATCACAGTACAGATTAGCTGTAATTGTTTGGTTGTTGAATAACAGTTCATAATGGATAATTCTTTGAATATCCCACCATATACTCAACATGATCTTCTTTGGATGAAGTCCTCCTCATGGTTGTTGAACTGATCATCCTCCTTGACTGATCCACAATCAGCCACATTTAATGTTATGGTAAAACATCCACTTCTCATCGCCTGTAACAATGTAAAAATGGTGCCTGAAGATGTAATAAAAGCAATGATTCACAACAAGCAACATGCTGTTGGAGATTCTCTGGAGACAGTTCGTGTGGGACCCCATTTCCAAACCACTGAAACCTTTCTGATAAATTTTTAATTGGTGTAGTATGTTTGTATGGTCTATGCTAAATTGTCCTGCAAGTTCCCTAGAGGTAATGGTGGGATTTTCTATGACAACAGATTCCAACTCTTTGGAATCAAGTTTTTTGGACGGCCATCTTTTTACTCATCTTTCAAACTGTAATCCTCATTTGGAAAATAGGAAAAACCACTCCCTGCAACTTCTTTCATTCACTGAATTATCTCCATAAGTACTCTGAATAAACTTTGCTACTGCAATTGCATTGAAACCTTTATGAAACTCATACAGTAAGATATGTTGAATGTGAAGTTTAGATGGGAATAACATGGGTGT
>CAHIKZ030000455.1:137500-365000 GCA_903632075.3 Acanthosepion pharaonis
ATCCCTCTTTTATCATTTGCTTCTTCTTTTCTCTTTCCTTTTTGCTTTAGTTTAATTCTTCTATTCTTTCCTTCTCTCAATTTATTTTTCCTTTATTTCTTCATTTCTGTTTCTCCTTTTCTCACTTTGTTACTTTCTTACTTCTAATCTCTCTTTCTCTGTAACTTATTATCTCTCTCATTATTCTCCTATTTTCTCTCCTCTTTTCCTTTTACCTTCTTTCTTTCTCATTCTCCTCTCTATCCCTTCTATCTGTCTTTCTCATTCTCCTCTCTTTCTCTATTACCATTTTTCTTTTTCATTCTTTGTCCTTTTCTGCAATTTTCCTGATCTCTCTCTTTCTCCCACACACCCTTTCTATTCTTTCTTGTCCTCTATTTCTAACATTGTGTCCAATAAGAAACCTCATCGATCCAAGAGATTTAATAACAGCCATAAAACAGATTGGTCTTGTCTAACAGAGCAACTCCCCTTCCTGCAAATATTGAATCTAATGCATTTGCTAAATGAATATACACGAAATATCAATGCCTACACACATCACAAGCATAAAACCTCATGAATAAGAAAATAACAGACTCACTTAGTTATTCTATTCATTCACAGTTATCTGCTCTTTGATGTCATGTGACACTGAATATCAGCCATGTTGGATTTATTAAAATGAAACAGCAGAGCATTGATAGAACAGAAATTAAACCCAGAGGCTACTGCTGTCTTTCAGAAATAATCTGCATTTCTTTGAAGTCGATGTTATGAAATTGAATGGAATTGGTCAGGGAATCTTGGAAAATGCATTTCTTCATCTTTTATTTGGAAAGTCCTTCGTCCTGACATTCCAAAATACCGAAATTACTTTTATGCAATAACTGAGAAATAGGTGAACAGTATTGTAAATCAGATCACTTGTAAATATGTGACGCATTTCACTAAGAACTAATGTAAAAGGCTCTTCTTTTGTAGCCGTCTACTACTTTTTATGGCCTGTATAGATAAACTAGCTCTCCACAAAATAATGACTCTTATAAAGTACAAGAAACAGAGTTATTTTTTTAATGTTGTGTCACTTCAGAATATTTGCGATCATGACTCTCTACAGATTTTTCTTAAGTATCTGTGTGTTGGTTTCAATTTCTGGGAATAAATGCTAAAAATCTTCCTCCCCAAATTACAGACAAATCCCTGTTGGGATTTCTTCTTAGTCAATAAATATTGGTAATTCTTGGTCTTATTTTTTTTGTTGCCTTGAAGACAGAAAGCTATAACCACTTGACTCTATCCCATTTACATATGAATACTGTTTCTTTTTTACTGTCTTATAATTGTTTTTACTTTGCCTTGACTTATATTACGTTGTTCACTTTTTTGTCTTAGTCTGCTCTGTGCTTAATTTTTATTGTTGTTGTTACTGGGAATTTTGGCAGTTCCACTTAAAAATTCCCACTTATTCAACACTCTGAATTGCCATGACTTCTTGGGAAAAATGGTAAAATGGTTTCCCATTGCCTTCCCATGGTTTGAAATTTGGAGTTTCCCTCACTTGCCATCCAAGGCTAGAGAGACTAGATTACCATGCTACTTAACTCATAGCCAGGAAAGAGAAGAGATGGATTCTTACCTGGGGAGGGGGGCATTTGTGCAATAGTGAGCACAAGACTAGACTAGAATTTGAACTTGGTTCACTGATTCCACTTCCTGTGCCAATATCCTTTACACTAACTCTATATCCTGATACAAGGTACAGATCACTTAAAAGCACCCACTTTGAAATAGAGGGTGGATTCAACTCCAGGCTAATTACATTTTTAGTCAAGTAAATTTTTACAGGATGAGATTACTACTTTTTTACCAAATATTGTGAGAAGTTTTATTATTTATATAATTCAAAATATAACTTATTAAAAATCTTGCCAGGCTTTTATTTCATAACAGCTCCCTACCTCAGGGAGCTCCCAAACAAGAATAAATACAAGTTACTAAAAAGGAATATGAAAAGAAGGGTGCCAAAATACATTTACTATTTTCATTAAATGCAACTGTGTAAACCATCAATGTAACATGACATAAATATGGTATGTACACTACAGTTCAAAAATTTGAAGCCACCCCCAGAATTAGCGTGGGATGAACGTGACAGAAGAGTGAAAAAAAAGAAGGAAAAAGCTACTAGAGTCATTGAAAAAAGAATGGAATCAATTATTAATGTAATGAATATACATACACCTGGGTTCCCCCTCACAGTAATATCATTAGCTGGTGTCAGCCATAAATACAGACTGATGTAGAGGTACAGGGATGACACCTATTGGCTACACCTATTGTCTTTGCCTATTGCCTACACTTATTGCTTACCACTACGATGAGGACCAGTTCATTACGGTTACCTGCTAGATTGTTCTACTCAGTTACAGTAGTCCGAAACTACTTTGCTACTTCGAACAAATATATCCCTTTCTGGGACATATCAATTATCAAACTTATACTTTGAGAAACTTTTGCAATGAATGCCAAAAATTTGTGCTGCAGTAATCAAGGCTAAAGAATCCTAAAATGCTTTTTTTCATCTTAATAAAAAATCATGTCCCATTTTTTTAACCATGTGTAAAAATTTTATCTTATTAAATGTAGAAAACAACTACTTTTGGGTCCAATTTAAAAAATTACCAGGTATGGCCTTAAACTTTTGAACTGTAGTGTACGTACAGTCATTAAGCTTTTTCACTCTACAAGACTACTATCTTTTGAACCAAGGTAAAGTGGCCAACTACTACCTACAAGTCTATAAGGTATGAGTCTATGCGTTGGTTGAAGGCTATGTTGCCCTAACCTCTTCTCTGAACTGGACTGGTATCTAACTGTGGCAAGAGCCTTAATCCATCTCAGTTGTTCCTAATGTGCATTAACTCACCTCACTTATCTGCTCACTAGGTGGAGTGTTCTATCTAAAACCCTACAACCTATTTGCACTGATGGCTTCTCATACAGTAAAGCAAGAACCATTATAATAATTGTGGATAAAGAAGGAGAGAATCACTAAGAAACGAAGCACAATAATGGCTATAAAAATATAGCTACACCCCAGAAAAATTATTTTCTATTTTTTGTAACTTAGAAATGACATCTCTCTCTCTCTCTCTCTCTCTCTCTCTCTCTCTCTCTCTATAATATATATATATATATATAAATGTCTTAAAATAATTGTCGGACTTTGTCCATTTCATAATGTGCGACATCATCTGTTTACATTTGGATATGCATTGAGCAGATATGAATGTACGTGAGAGAATCATGGAAGATTGTAGTTTAAAAGCTGTAAAATCGACCTTGCTAACTGAACAATCCTCTGTGGCCCAATCAGTTAAGGCACATCAGGCTATATGACGGTTCCATATAGGATACAGGTTCGATTCCTGTCAGAGGACGAATATTTTCTATGAAAATTTCTCAGACATTCAGGCTGGTAAATGTTGTTTAATACTGTTTATTATAAACAAAGCATTTACTTAAATATTTGTACCTATAAAAAGAATGTATAAACATAAAAATGTCTAAAAAATATATATATATATATATATATATATATATATATATATATATATATATATGCCGTATTTCGTATAGAGAAAAATGTTAAAATTCCCTTCCTTTCTGCTATGTGATGATGGCCTGGGGGTATGATATCTGGCTGATTCCAATCCCAGCTTCATGGCCTAGGGGTAAGATATCTGACTGATTTCAATCCTGGCTTGAAGCAATCGAACATCCAGCCACACTGAGGATCTGTGATACAGCAAAACAATCTGTCTGTGGATGGCTATATATATATATATATATATATATATATATATATATATATATATATATATATATATAAGTTAAAGTAGAAAAGCTTATAAAGCTTATAACCAATGCTTTTCACCAACATCTGTTGGGTTTGTCTTCTTCAGGTTGGATTACAAGACAAACTGTGTATAAAGAAAATGCATTGGAATTTTTGAGGATAAGAGGGGCTTCCATTTTTTTGTGACTCTTGGCATTTTTTCTATCTCTTCCAATCCCTGTTCTGCTAACCATTTACACAAGCTCATTATGTAAATAATTAAATAATTACTTGTTGCCCTCTGCTCCTTGCATCATTATGTCCTGTGAGTGTCAAATTTATGAACCCTATTTCCACAACATATGTTCCAGAAATTCTCTTTCTAATTCTAAGTGTCCCTTTTGTTTCAATTTTCATCAAGATTTCCTTGTTGTTTACACACACTATCCATGGTATTCACAGCATCTTTCTCTAGAACCACATCTGTTACTTCAAGTATCCTCTTCGTCTGTAAGGAAATTGTCCAGCATTCATTGCTATATATTTCAGCATTTTTTTCTTTATTTCTAATGAAATTTTTCTGTTTCTTAATACTTTGCTTAGCATTTAAATAACATCTTCAGATATCAGTTTTACATTTTCCATTGTCTGTTATTACACTTGTCAGATATTTAAATTGCTGTACTTGCTTGATTATGATATTTCTATTTTGTAGTTTACATCTTGGGCTGTTCCTCTTGCTGATAACTCTATAGTCTTTCTTTTTATAATTGGCTATTAGTCCTTTCTTCCCACTTTCCTTTGCTACCTTATGTAGGAATGCTTGCAGTTTTCTTTCTTTGCTAGTGTTATCAGTGAAAAATAATAAGATTATACCCATTAATGATAAATCCTGGTAGGACTTCTAGGTTTCTATGGATCTCCTCACTGTATAGGTTAAATAAATTCAGAGAGGAAATGCGTCTTTGTCTTACATCGCTTTCTATCTTTGGCTTAGAAAGAAAACAGAGGACTTAGGGAAGGCATGGATCCATCTTTACTATGGGTTAGAGAGAAGAGCAGACTGGACTCTCAAAATGTGAGTGGCAATCACTATAGGAAAGAAACAAGTATGAATTCAAAATCAGTATGTTCTGCCTTATTGCAAAGAAAAAATAAGTATGAGAAGAAATAAACATAAATTGTGACTTCATAAAAAGAACATAATTTAACCTAATTGGTACAGTTTTATTTCTTTTTTTTCTCATTTTTCTTTATTTTTTTATAAGTTGTTCTCTACTCTTTTCAATCATAATAATGATGACTGAATAAAAAATAACAATAATGCCTTCAATAACATTAATTATAATGATAGTGCAGGCATTAGTAACATGTTGATAACTTTAATGAACATGATAATTAGAACATAACATAATCACTATTATAATGTATAATAATTATAAGAAAGTACTATTACAATTTATTCTTACTCTTGAGTCCTTACTAAATGTAGCTGTAATGGAAGAGAGCTATAGTAGAAAGATTCATTCTCCCATTTGTATTTCCCCTATTATGGGCATTATTATATCCACTCTCTGTAAGGAGATAAAGTGCATGGCTGTCAGCCAAAAAGTCAGCTCAAGATGTGATCTTCAAATTGGACATGTCAAAATGATGCAGGTATAGAAATTTAACAAGCTGGACAATTCACAAAAGAAATTTGTATCCTCTTTTAACTTTATTAGCATAGTACCCATAACAAAATTTACAGGATTTTTACATATAGATCTATATTTCTATAAAAATAAAAAATATTGGCATTTGGCTGGATATCTCCAGGCTAGATGCTTGGATTAGGATTTATTATTTTATATATCTGTTTGTTTTATTTCAGTGAAAAGTTACACAAAAATATACAAGTTTTTTTTTTTTTTACATTGGTGTTCACACTGTACAAGGCCATGGAGTCACTCATGGTAGAGGGTTACAGAGTAAGGGGCACAATTTATGTGGATATGTGGAGAAGATAATGGTTAATCCTAGACTTGAAAAGGTGAAGATTGAAGTGATTGGAAAAACACCCTCTTGGAAGTTTGTTCTACAGAGCAGTGCTTCACAGGAAGAGGCTCCTGGAATGGAACTTACATCTCTCAAATGGAATATGAAGGGAATGTGGAGGGGGCTGTTACAATGTGCATAGTATTGTGGGTCTTAGCTATGAAGGTTAGAACTTATGGAACTAAGGAATCTAGTTTGTCTGAGTACTTTACATGGAAATTGCAATAGAGCAGTGAGAGACTTGCAACATTTTGTCTATGGGAAAGAGGTTGTAGAATGGAAAATAATTCATCATCCACAAGGATGTGGAGATACTTTTAGCTAGATGCCTGACCATTTTTAACAAATTTTTCACCACCTTGTAGTATATGCCCACTCAGCCTAACTTAGTTTTTTGTAAGTAATTTTTATCAGGCTCCTCAAGCAGTAGAACATTGGCACAATGGATATGTCACTTGCCTGATTTTCTCCAATTCAGGTGTTCAAATCAGTGGAGGATTAAATTGTTAATTTTACTTATGTTATCAAAGTTGCAGACAGAGAAAGAAACGAAAAAAGTACCTTTGCTCCACATAATATAAAGTTATCTCTTTATGTGTGTGTTCACTTCTGAACATGACACATTTTTTTTAATGAAATTAGACACAACAAATGTTTACGATTAAAGACAAACTCATGTCTTTACCAATAAATCTGTAATTCTAAGTCATATTTTTATGTAAAAGAAAATCAAAAGACATTAAAAAAAGAAGAAATAGAAAATAAAGAGAGAGTAAATAAAAAAAATGGATGAAAACAAAATAAAGGAAAGAACAAGAGTGAAAAAAATTGAAGAAGTCAAAGAAAATGGAGAATGAAAAAAAAGAAATAAGACTGAGCAAGAAGCAGAAGAGAGAAAGTGAAGAAAATAAAGAAAAACAAAATAAAAAAGGAAGTAATGTAAAAATTAAGAAATGAAAAGGAAATGAAAGAAAAAATTAAGAATAAAGAAGAAATGTGAGAAGAAGTTAAAAAAAATTGTAAATGACGAAGTAATTAAGAAATGAAAGTAGAAGTGTACAAAAAAGAATTGAAATAATTTAAAAAGAAGAAGAAAAGGAAGAAAAAATGAAAGAAGAAGAAGAAATTAAGAATTGGAAGAAGAAATTTAGAAGAAGAATTGAAATAATTTAAAAAGAAGAAGAAAATGAAGAAAAAATCGAAAAAAAAATGAAAGAAAAATTTAAAAAGTAGGAATGAAGTAATGGATGAAGAAATGAAGAAGATAGAGGAAAATGAGAGAGTAAAGAAGAGGAAATGAAGAAATTGTGTAAGAAAAAAACATGGAGGGAATGATTCTGGAGAAGAGAAAAAAATGAAAATAAAGAAAGAGGAGAATCAAAAAAAAAGAAAACAAAAAAAAGAATATGAAAAACAAAGACAAAAATCAATAAAGCTTAGAAGGAAAAATAAAAATGACTAAAAATAAAAAGCTAGAGATTAAAAACAAAACACTACAAAGAGAAGATAAATGTTATAAAAAAAATAAAAGAAAACGAGGTGTCAAAAACAACAATATTCTATCCCAGCAACAAAATGATGATATACTTGCAATTTATCCCCTGGTAGCTATAGTCATAACCATATCTTTTGCTTTCTTTTTGCATTATGACTTAAATCAGCTGGCCAGTGAAACAGACTTAGAATGAATGAGCTGGTGCAAGGGGGGTGAATTAACGAGAAAGTCTTGTGCCAATATTCCTTGGGCATTCACTCTTCTCTTGGCTATTAAGCTTACAGGGCAATGACCATTGGCCAATGATTTATTTTTAGGGTGGAGTCATTATTCTTGCAGTAGCTGCAAATGCCTGGCCAAGATGTATATATTGTAATTCAGTTTATTAAAAATAACAATTAAGGGCCTGGGTAAGTAAGAAGAGAGTGAGTTTGGGGAGCTATGATTACGAGTGGATATGAAAGACAGACTGCTAATAATAATAATAACAGTATATCAATTAGGAAAGGGGAGAAAAGTTATGATAATGGAAGGCTTTAAATCACTGAGTCACTAGTGAAGGAATTGCATCATGGGAAATTACAGCCAAACATGGATGGACTGCTGGAGAGGTATATGTCTATTATTATTGGTTTATGTATCAATATTTTAGTTATGGGAATCTTTAAAAGACATTGGGGTAAAGTTATTCTTATGCAGGTTATTAAGATGTCTTGTCTGACATGAATTTTATGAACACACTCTTTCAACTGTCAAGTCTTTGAATAACATGACATGGAAGTTATAATGTAAATGAATCCATCTTGCACATTTATAACTCTACCATTTGTCTGTGAATTGAATATTAGTGCTACATCTGGTCTGATTCTGCTATATAGCTCGAGATTCTCGATAAAATCCAAAGAAGGGTCTGTAATGTTACCTGTCCTGACCTGACATCTCAGTTTCAGTCACATTCCTACCATCATAACGCAACTTCTCTTTACCGTTTCTATAAATATTTTCATAGGAATTGTTCTAATGAGTGTGTTGTGAGTCCTAAAAAAAACAAATAAAATAAAATATATAAACAAAAAATAAAAGGAATTCAAATTAAAATAAGTCATTTGTGCTTTTCCTTTAAAACCCTTACCTCTTTCTTTCTCTCTCTCTCTCTCTCTCTCTAAATTTCTCTTTCTATACTCTTCTCTCAGATAATGAGAAGCAACCTCCAGATAAAAGGAGGAAGAAGCAAAAAAGATGAACCCAGATGAAAAAACACTGTAAATTTGTAGGAGCAGAGGCTACTTATTTGTGACTGAAAAATACCAATTTTTTTTTTTTAGCATACAACGTGTGTTAGCACATACGATACCCTGTCTTCATCAGCCGCCGAGCAGGGATGATATTATGGTTTCGGTGGCTATGGTGGGACCACCACCCTTGGTGCCACCAGCAGTGTTTGCCACCAGGCAGGATATGAAGATAAGCTAATTGATCATTCCTTTTTGTAAATTCTATCTGTAATGAAAGTTTCCTGAATGCATTTGCTGTTATTGATGCACTCGTAAAAATCATAATAGACAACCATGCAAATATTTCATTTACGCATGTTATGTCGTGATGTTGCACATATTTCATTTGCTTGTTTTGATCTCAACCAAATTCAACTTGACGTGTGTTGAACAGTTTTTTGAATGCGATGCAAAACACTTTTCAACCAACGGCCAGTGATAGATATTTTTGAAAGGAAGCAAATGACCAAATGTCCCAGAAACTCACGATGCCCAATCTCAACCATTTTCCATACATTTGGCATGCACTGTTTTTTTTTAGTTCGGGCACCTCCACCCTGTTCTCTTCCCAAGGGACTGTTAACTCTATTAGGAAGACAGTCTTTTTTGAGTCGGACCACAACACAATGTCAGGACGCTTGTCTGTCTGTGCGATGTGTATTGCAAATTTTAAGGTTGTCATGAGATCCACTGAAACCTTCCAATCACTGGCACCACTCAGCAGCTTTATATTGGGGGGCTGTTTATTTTTTCTTTGAAGGGCATTCCCCTTTCTTATGGAATTCAATCTTAGTTTCCTTGGTTGCCACAAGCTGTTGATTTGCTGTCTCACATTGTATTCTTATTAGATCCCTTATCTCCTCTAATACCTTGTTGTGTCACCACGTGTACATCTGGAGCGATTGTGGACAAGCAGAAAGCACATGACGCAAGGTACCTCAGTCTTTTTTACATAGAGCCTCCCTGATTTCCAGTTAAAAAAATGAAAAAGAAAGTAACTCCAGAAAATAAAATAATTTTGACCCACCCCATACCATCACCAAAAAAAAAAAAAAACTGACATAAAGAGACTTTTGATGTGAGGCAAAACCAATGTTCACGCCAGATTCTCGAGCCTGGTCAAAAGGATATAAATCTGTTACCTCTGGGCTAAAAGCAGCTGGGACAGGGAGAGGACAAAACAAAAAACACTATCCCAGAGAAACCTGCCATGCATGCCATATGAAGAAGTAATTTAGAGGTCATTTGCTAATGATATTTCTTTTCTGCTAAGGGACAAGAAAACACAGTATCATGGTCTGTCTTTAAAACAACCACTAATGGACATTTATCCAGTATCCACCCTATTAACAAACTTTTTACTATGTCAAATAACAACAGACTCACTCATCACTATAAAGAAAATAAATACAAATATATTATTTATTTTAAACCCTTGAAGCAGTTCCTTTTATCTCTAATGTTTCTGATAAAATAATTATCCTACCAACCTTACCACACTGATGAGCTTCCAACATGATCACACTTTACCACAACAACTCTTTGATAACACTAATTCATGAATTTAAGTGTACTACAAGACTGACAACTCAGTCTCATCATTTTAGAATTGAAATAGCTAGATGTAACCATAAGTTATATTCTAATAATTTCTTCTCTCACACTTCATTCCTTTGGAACTTTCTTCCAGTTTCTTACATTCTTGTCAACTAGGATCTTCAAGAATTTAAATGCAACATCAGCCACTGTCTTCTGTCTTTTTGAATTCTGTTCTTTCATTCTCCTTTTTTCTCACTAATGTTTTCTCATTTTCTCTCTGTAATCCCTTGCATCATAGGGGTATTATCACCTTGCTTGGGGTGAAATGAGTACAAAACAAATAAAGAAATGGTATTTGCTGTGATTTCTTTCTTTTTCTTGCATATTTTGCCACCATTTTGTTATTTACATGTTTTTATTTCTGTTTCACTTACTCTATTTATAAAGGATTTTCTTATTCTCTGGGTATTTTTTGAAACTAGAGAGTGAAAACTTGTGGGAGAATGAAAATAAAGAAATAAATAAAATTAAAGTATCTTATTTTACCATAATGCAAAAGAAAAAAAGGTTTTTGGTCATGTGTGAATTTTATGACCTCACTTCCAGAAAGGAGATGATCATTTTTTTTTCATCTCTCAGCCAGAGTTTAGATGTGTTTCGGTAGCCATGCCAAGAAAGGAGAGATTTGGCCAACCTCACTCAACATCAGGGTGACTTGAGGTTGACCATTCTCCAAACAATCGCATCTTTGTACTTACATGTGTCAATAAACATTGGCAATTTACTTTTTACTTAAGTCTTCATTTTGTTTATTGTGGTCCACCAATATTCAAAATCTGTTAGCAGTAGGAAGTCCAATACATCCCTACACAAACTAAGATATATAGTATTGTATTTGTGTATGTATGAATGGATGCAGGCATATCCTTGAAAATGCCTAATAGATTAGTCACAAGTGCTCAAAATAAAAAATAATTTAGAAATTTTGTACATACACCAAGTCCCCATAGAAGACACAATAGAAGGCATAACAGAAGTGCCTTGTCACTCATTTTTAATGTAATATACACAAATAAAATACAGTTATATATATATATATATATATATATATAGACGCCATTGTCTGATGAATTGGATCGTATTTACGATTCCAATGGAATAAATTATGACCATGGAATATTAGTGTTTGTTTATTATATATATATATATATTTATATATATATATATATATATATATATATATATATATATATATATATCATTGAATAATATAAATATATTGTGTCTACTTATTTTTATACTGATCCTGTCTAGTTTTCTAATCAGTTTCTTGATGTTAAGATGAAATTCATCAAGGAAGGGAGTGTAGTTTTCTTTTTAACCCAAGTAATTTCAGCCTTTTCTAACATCATCTTGAGGGGTAAATTAACAAGGGGTTTGGTATTTATTATTTGTGGATTCAGTCAGTTACGTGCCATGCCTGATACACATTTGGTGATCATGTATCTTTTGATATATGATTGACAAGGCAGATTTTTTCCCACAGTAGGTTGCCATTTCTTACTGCAGTAGACCGGTTGCCATCCAAGGCTATAGAACTCGGTCTGATCTGCTATTTACTCATATCTGGGGGGTGGGGAAGAAGATTCATACCTTTCCTAAAGTTATTAGCATGCAAGTGAATGTAATGGATCTGACTGGAACTTGAACTCGGCTCTCCGATTTATCAATCCGAGCTGCTATCCATTACTCCACCATATTAGTTATTAAATATGTTTAAGATATTTCTGCCGGTATTAAATCCTGTTTTATTTATGCTGGGTTTTTGGTTTTTAATTATGATGGCTTCAAGGATTTGTAAGCATTTTTTACAATTGTTTTTGTAGAGGATTTTTGTTTTGTTGATGAGGATTTTTCTTATTTCAGAGGATTTGAATCTGTTACTAGTGGTACTATACCATAATAAATACCAAGTGCTTCCCAACTGCTAATGAACTAATCCAACAACACGGCCTGAATATCCAAAAATACTATCTATAAAAATGAAAAACAACTTGCTTCAAACCAAACGCATACAGCTATGATGACAGCTAATGGCAAGCAAAAGCGCTAAGCAAAACACAAAGGACTGTGGTCTTTTTTCAACAACTTAGACATCAAAACAAAGAAACTTGCGAGAAAGCAAGAAAAAATTGAAAGAAAGATTATTAAACGGAAAAGTTCTGTAGTCTTTAATAACAAATACCTCAAAAAAGACACACACACACACACACACACACACATATATATATATATATATATATATATATATATATATATATATATAAAAGTGAACATGAAGTCAACATAGGCGACAGTCTGTTTCAAACTATATGCAATCGATTGCATAAGCATGAAACTATGTTCACTTTTATATTTACACACACGCTCTATCTCTGATATTGAGCACTTTATCCCATAAATATAGCACACCTTAAGACTATATTTCTTTATATATATATATATATATATATATATATATATATATTACTGATTTATTTGCATATATATATATATATATATATATAAAAAAAAGGAAGACAGTAAGATATGTAATCCGGTGTTCTTATTGAAATTTTTATTTTTACAAAACAGTGCTCAATATAAATTTACAGAGCATAAATATTATAAATTAACTGATTTAAAAATATGGTTTCATCCCTACACAGGAATTACCATGTTTCAAAAACAGAAAACAAAACCAGAAAACAAAAACTTCAAATTCAATTATATTAAATTAAAAGCATTAGTTCTGGTTCATCTTCAAGCGAATTTTGAAATAACTTATATTAAAATTTACTGAGTTTTAAAAGCACATACATTCATTATTTTTGTTTCCAAGGATACAGAGAAATCCAATCATTTAGACAGGGGTGGTAGTATGCTCTTTTTTATTAACTATTATTGTATCAGTTATGAGTTTCGTTTGAAAATGGGTTAAGTCCAGGTAGGGCTGGGGTGCCTTTTTCAATGAATTATGACATCTGTTCAACGCATGTCGTCTGGTTTTTTATCAATGGCAAATAAAGTTTTTCGGCATTCTATTTGTTAATTTTCTACTTGTATATATATATGTATATATATATATATATATATATATGCATGTATGTAGATTTAATAGATTGCTTAATGAAATTTGAAAAATAAAAAGACAACAAAATGATAAAAATATTGGCAATAAAATTAATGTTTTTTATGATATATAAATTATATATTAGTAGGTCTTTTGACAAAATTGAAGCATGAAGAGAAAGATTTTAAAGTCATAATTTTCAGACACTCTACTAATATTATATATATATATATATATATATATATATATATATATATATATATATATATATATATATATATATATAAATTTCAATAAATATCATCAATCATTCTATAACATTCATTAACCCTTCAACTGTTCATTTTGTTAAATTTTGTACTGTTTCAAGTTTAACATTACTTTCAGTTTTTATTTGTTCTCAGAGACCTTCTTTGCCTGAATACTATTTTCCTTTCTCCTTGTAGAGGGCCGTGGCTGTTATGTTGTTGATAGAAGTCAGACGTAGAAGAAACGCATGTAAGGTTCAGATTCTCCTGCTCGCCAGCCCAACTACATAAAAAGGTTGGACTTTGATTAAGTCCAAAGAAGAAGGCAAAGAAAGCAAACAAAACACAAGACCGATAATATACGTATATACAAATATATATTAATAACAAGTTACAATACATGGAAAGAGTACAAAGGATGAAGTGTATGGGAATATTCTGTATGTGCGTGCTTGTGTGAATATTCTGTATGTACGTTCGTGTTTATTGTGCTTAGCGTGTTTCCACGCTATCCCTTGTTAGCGCCTACATTTCGAGGTTGTAAGCTGAAATCCTGAGGAAAAGGAGAGATTTACCTCAAGGTGTCGGCGCATAGGCCTGAAGGAAAAAAAGAGATAGAGGCGAAGGGTCAGCGGCTATTTATAGCCAGGGAAGAGAGATCCCTGGCGAAAGGGTTAATGAACTGAAGGAGAAGTTAACTCCGACATCCTATCCCTATATACCACAAACTTTCCAGCAGATTAATATCTGGAGAGGTTTTAAGCTATTCTGTTTTTTGCTAAAGTATGCAACAGCTTTTGCAGAGTATTAATGAGGATTGTCTTGAAAAAATACTTTAATTTAAAGCTTTTTAGTCTATATTCATACCAATTTTACAGACTGCAATACCAGTCAAAAATATAGCAGCTTTCTTTGTTGCTTCTAAGTTGATTATTTCAGTGGCGTAGCTAGAGTAAACGACACCCGGGGCTGTTCGCTCAAATATCACCCCAATGACCCCGATTCACCCTATGCTGAATGGTTAGCTGTAGCTAAATTTTCATACATGCTCTACCTCTACTTTCTACTACTGACCGGTACGTTACTGTTTTCATGTATGATCCAAGACAAAATCCAATACCACAAAATAATCAGTTCAAATCAAAAGATTTTTAAAATGCAACTGTTCACTTTCAGAACAACTAAATACAAAACACGGCAATACACAAAAGAATGACATTCGATACAATGGTCTTAGAATGAATGTTTTCTTGTTTTCATTGTGACAAACTGGTCAATGACATCCTCAAAATCTGTTTGTCTTGTAAGCTCGTTTTCAATGGACAGCACAGCCAGATCCGACAGTCTCGACTGGCTCATGGTTGACATAATTTTCTGTTGCTAATTTTCCGGTGTCCAATTTTCCGTTGCATCATTTTCTGGGTACCATTTAATTATCAATGATGTCTGAAAGTATTTTTCTTGACAAAAATATTCCATTTAATTTTTAAGCATTTTTCAGGTCATTGTAAATCAACTGCATTTTTTTAAAGGTTACCTAGAGAATTTATGCAAAGTTTATTTTTTTGTTTTTCTTTATACAAGTAAAATAAATTTACATCGTATTTTGATGTTATTATGATTTTAGTTTTAGTGATAATTTAAAAACAATAAATATTCATCATTAGTACCTATAATGGAAAATTAAGTTGAAAATTTAAAAGAATCGTTTTTGGAATCGGAAAATAGGCACAAATTTTTCCGATTCCGATACCCCAAAAAGTTCCGATTTTTCCGATTCTCGATTCCGGTTCCGATTAATCGTTCCAAGAATAGTAGATATATTCAAAAGTATATCGCTCACTCAATGGAAAATTGTATCTCAGCGAATTGATACACAGGCAAGATTGAAATTGTTGCACTTTTGGCTTCGTATTTCGCTTTGTTTAAATTAATAATGCAGAGTTAAAACACCATATCATCCAATAAAATGTTACATTACAACAATGTCTCAATTGTTAGTAACCAAGATTGTAGCAACTGAAACACATGAAAGCTGAAAACATTGCTATTTTTCCTACTCACAAATTTCCCGACAATTTATTAGAAAATTTCTGATGGGGGACAAAACTGGGGGGGGTCATAAATTATTTCGGGGGGTCATATGCCCGCCTGTGAAACCCTGTGTCTCCACCACTGTTTTCAGACTATTTTTGGCACCTTAGCCTGGTTGAAAAATTTTGTTGGGGGTGACATTGTGTCACCCCTCCTGTGCTGGCACCCGGGGCGGTCCGCCCCCCTCGCCCCTCCCCCTTAGCTACGCCACTGGATTATTTCAAAGAAGGATCCAACCTCTAATCATGCCACCAGATTCACCTAATATAGCTCTATGTTCATTACTCAAAATTGCTGTTGAGAAATCAGTTTTCATGCACTTCTGCCCCCAACTTATACATTTCTCTTTGTGATCTTTATGTAAAGATATTATTTTGGTTGTTTTCATGTCTTTAGCCAATGTTCTTATTCTTCAGCATCTGTTCTTCTGTTTACATTTGCAACTCCTTCTTTAAATAGATTCTTGTTGATCAACTGACTTCTCTTGCTTAATAACCTTTTAATTTTTTTTTACACCTTTTTTGCAGAATTCTTGAAAACAATTTTTTCTGTTCTTACTTAAGCAATGTTTTCAAAGTTTTTTTTTATTGTTCTTTTTGCAATTTCCAATGCTATGTTCCTATTGATCAATAACTTTAAAAGACCTTATTTCTCTTTTGAGGTTATATTTTTGTAACTAAATGGACATGCCAATTAAATGATAGCATGAAACTGGAATCTTCATTACTTAACAGTTTATTCACTTAAATATTTCCCCAGCAAATCTCAGATATTTTTGAAGCTATTTTGGTTGGTTTGTGCACACTGAAAACATATCTTGGAGGATTTTTGGAGCTATTCTTGTTGGCCTGTTATCACTGAAAACATATCTTGGAGGATTTGGGAGCTATTCTGGTTGGTCTCTTCTCACTGAAAACATATCTTGAAGGATTTTTGGAGCTATTCTGGTTGGTCTGTTTTCACTGAAAACATATCTTGGAGGATTTTTGGAGCTATTCTTGTTGGCCTGTTATCACTGAAAACATATCTTGGAGGATTTTTGGAGCTATTCTGGTTGGTCTCATCTCACTGAAAACATATCTTTGAGGATTTTTGGAGCTATTCTGGTTGGTCTTTTCTTACTGAAAACATATCTTGAAGGATTTTTGGAGCTATTTTCATCTATCCTCACTGAAAATAGTTTGAAGTGGTCTTAGAGCTAATTTGGTCCATTCACATTGAAAACATTATTTTTCATATTGTCACTAGTGTAAAGCTACATCAAATCTGATTAGTACCCAGATAGGTGATTACCTTGGATCATCTAAGTAACTTGTGCCAGACACAGTAAAGCTTTGTTAATATTGTAATGAAGTGCGGTTGCTAATCAGATTGCTTCTTCATTACTTAACAGTATATTCACTACAAAATTTCCTTAATAACTCTCAACCAGTCTGTGGTATGTGGCCCTCATCGTCCAACACACAGACCCCATGTTCTCTCTCTACAGATGAGAGATGTTCCTGACTGCATGGGACAGTTGATTATATAACCGTCTGTCCAATATTCACATTCTCACATTTGCAATACCAAATGCAGATATGCAGTCACATTCTTCTGCATTAAGTGGTCAGTACTAATACCAGGTCAACCCTGCACTAGTCTTCCTTTGACAGTCTGGTGTGAATTTTGACTGCAGTTTCTAGGTCAGCATAATATCACATTTTTATTACAACCTAATGGCAATCTTTTGTCGAGCTGAAATCGAAAAATAAATATCAATAATTATATTATTATTATTATATATTTATTTATATATGATGAACAATTATCAGATTGAATAGTAAAAAGTTTTGCACCCCAAAATTAGTAAATATTTCTAATCAGAAAAGATATCACAAACTAAAATTCATGCCTAAATATATCCTGATGAGTTTAAAAACATGGGTTGATTAATATCAATTTTATTGTAAAAATGATGACTTGCAACAACAGTGTGCATATATATATATATATATATATATATATATATATATATATATGGCATGTATCAACATGCTAATTTTCTCTCTTTCTTTAATAATGACACCAAAAAGCTTGTCCAAGAATATAAAAGGATCCAAGTGAAAATAAGTAGACAAAACTTGTCTAAATTATTCAATGAAACATGTCTCAATATATGTGTGTGTGTGTGTGTGTGTGTGTGTGTGACTGTTTGTATGTATGTAGATTTAATAGGCCTGTTAATAAAATTTGAGGAATAAAAAGACAACAAAATAACAATATTGACAATAAGATTGATGACATTATATATATATATATATATATATATATATATAATAAAAGGGCTTAAACACTAATATTCCATGGTCATAATTTAAGTAAATACGATCCAAATCATTAGACCTACAAATTCAAAATGAAAACAAAATTATGACCATGGAATATTAGTGTTTAAGTCTTTTTATTATATCCTTACTCTGTCCTAGACATTGAGTTCTACCTGGATTCTTCCTCTTGGAAAATTTTTTTCTGAAAATATACATGTATGGGTATTTTTTATATATATTTTGCATATGTATGTATATTTTCCACTAATATTATCTCTCTCTCTCTCTCTCTCAGAAGTCTGTATATATATATATATATATATATATATATATATATATATATTATATATTTATCAACCTTTTGACTTATATATATATCTCAACCAGTCAGATTGCAATTTAAACAGATAGCAATCAAAGCAACTCTTTTTCCAAATTCCAGAATTCCAGTTAGATGCAAGATATATAACAACATAGCCACACCTCTCTCCATCTCAATGTAACTTCTGAAAATATTAGAACTGCAAAACTTTAATGTAAATAAATATTCTTAGATTCCATTTGCATTTTCATCATCTTATATATATGTGTGAGTATGCGCGTGTGTGTATATTCATACATGTTTAAATTCATTTTATTGATGTATTTAAATGAATTTTTGTAGATAAGATCTTGTATCTAATTAGATAATTTTGTATTAGTTTTCCTTATATTATTATATGTAAAAATGTAAGAATTTCAAAAAGATTTCTGACATACTTTGACTTTGCTTTTTATCTCTGCTCTTTTCTGCATCTCTGTTAAATTCACGACTGTAAATTCTTCCATTAAATACGTGTCCCTGCAGATTTCATTTATTCACAGTGATTTGAAAAAAAAATTCTTTACCAAAAATGTCATTTCAGAATCAAGTTCATTTAGAAAATTAGAGAGATTAGGATAGGAATGTTTCATTAATAACAGACGGAGGATAAATCTTTTTGTTCTTTTAATTCTGTCATTTAACCAGTACATTCTCCCTTCTAAAACAATTTACAATGGCATTTTAAGTATCTTCTTTTTCTAATTTTCTTAAATACAGCTGGAATCATGCTGACATGCTAGTTGTAAATTTTCCCTTTGCACATCTGCAAACAATTTACTTCCTGGAAAAGGACAATGAAATATGGAATGTTTTTATTCTGTCAAGGGCCACTATAAATTCTTAAACTCCCAGGCCAAGAGACATTTGATTCTGGGGGCAATTAATAATAGGTTTTATATAAAGGAGATTTCAAATGCATTCCTTTTTCTTTAAGTGCTAATAATATTACATCACATGCTGGAAATTAAACTATATCTGTAGTTTCAGTCATTTTAATATTCAGCTATTTTACCATTAATTAAACCATTAACTGCAGCATAAATTTCTATCATGTATATTTGAGTCAGGAGACCTACAGTGATTAAAATTCTCATCATTTGCAGCTTTTTGATTGGTCAGTAGAATTAAGATATAGATATTTTAAATTATGTTATTTAATGGAACACACTATCCTTTGATTGCACCATCCATGAACCATTTTTTTTTGTTGCGTCACATTTCTGGGTATACTACAATATTCACTAGTATCTGATGGATCACACTAGGAATCAAGTGATGATCAGTTTTCTCAATACTCCCAAAGTCTTCTTGATATTTTGACAAAACTCTAAGTAAATTTTTGATATGTACATTTCTATCACTATTTAATAACTCTTCTTGAGAAGCGACAAATGTCTCTAACATCTCAGCTTTCTCCTCAGTATTCTGGTTGACTGTAATATTGCCTTGTCATATCATGATGCAAATAAAAAAAATATAATTTTGTATTGTCATTGGCACAACTCATTGCTGAGTATTGAGGGTAGTCACAGAAATTTCCTTTTGTGTGAAATGAGTCCTATGTTGGATCTGAAGAGATGTCCACAGCCACTGTATGGTAGGGTAGGAAGGTTCAAGAATTGGGGAGCTCTGACTTTTCTTTGGGCTCTCTTCATCTCCTCTGTTTGTCTTCTGGTGTTTTTGAAGGATGTTGTTTTTCTTGGGCTGCTCTTTTCCAATTGGTTCTTTCTGCAGATTCCTGCTAATATTTGACAGGATCAATTTCTGTCCTCAGCAAGTTGTTTTGAGCTGATCCTTGAATCAACAATGTGGGGCTCCATGCAGTCTCTTACCTGTTGAGAGCTCTGAGAAGGGGATTTGTTTGGATAGGCATATGTCTGGCATTTGGGCAAGGTAAGTCATGATGTCTTCTAGGCTCTCTATCTTTGTGTGGCAGAGAACTTTATTGTTTGGGATCTGGTCCTGCTCATGTTTCGCAGGATTAGTTAAAGTTTTATTAGATGGAATCTTTCAAATTTGCAGTTGTTTTATAATGAAATGGAATTCATGTGGATTTCATAAGGAAGGCACTTGTGGCTTTAGAATTGTTAACCAGTCTGCTTCCTGAAATGTACATATATATGTACATCTATAAAATATACCCTATTAACACAGACATCTAGCTAAGCACTTTCCTCTGCAACAAAAACAGGCAACAGAAATGTGGTTCTACAGAAGAATGCTGAGAATACCATGAACTAAACATGTGAATAACGACAAAGTTTTAAGTGGAAAAAAGGACACTTCTACTTAATTGAAACTTCTAGGTCACGTAATAAGGAAAGAGGGCTTGGCAAATATAACACTCATAGGACATATTGAAGGTAAGAGAGACAGTGAAAAGCAGTGCATAACTGTTGTGAATGCTGTGAATGGAATCCTTCACAAATAAATAAACAATGCCAGTAATTGAGATAGAAAAATAAGTGTATTAAATGTAAGAATACAGACTTGAAGTGAAAATTAGTAGTGAAGGAATGTGGGTTAGTAGAAAGTATATATACAAGTCTCTGTAAGTAAAGCCGTAATCATCTCTCTCTCTGGACTCTTGTATAACTCTCTGAGAACACCCTGTGTCTGTCTCCGTATCTCTCAACCTGTCTCAACGTGTCTCCACATATCTCAACGTATCTCCACGTATCCCAACAGAAGGTATTCTCTCTGTCAGTATGAGTATACTTTGGATAAGTCCATCTTATGTAAAAAGAGGAGAGCCCCACAACAATAACCTACCTAGCGAACTTGTGTAAATTGTTGGCAGAACATGGATTAGGAGAGATAATAAAAAGGCAACATTTACTAAGAACTAAAGAACAGGAAATTGTGGAGAGCCATCATTGCCCACGTCTTGAAGGGATGCAGTGCACAGAAGAAGAAACTGAGGGTTTCCTGAAATGTACATATATACACATAACCTATTACCAGGTAAGCTTTTGTCTCTGAAACAAAAATAGGTCCACTCTAAAATATGGAATTATAAAAGCAAAGAGAAAAAAAGAAGACCTTAAAAACATTGATTCAGCAATAAGCATTGAAAAAATAAAATAAATTAAAAACATTTTCTACTTTCAAGTGTTATTCTGTCGATGCACTGAGTGCTTCCAAGATTTCTTTGTTTTTGCACATTCAACTGATGCACAAACTTTTATTGCCAAGGCTCAAGAGCTACTCAGGGGTGCTGAATCAGATAATCAGATTAACATTAAAAATGACAACACATCTTACTTTCTTTCTGTCTGCAGACTCACATGGGATTATGCTGCCTTAATATTCTAAGTGAAGATAGCCTACCTTGAAAAAAAGAATTCAAAGTCCTGATTTTCACCTGAACTTGAACACTGCAAACAATTATCATACCCATTAAGCAAGCTCACGTCCTGTTCATTTTAGTTGTAATTTTTCTTGACAATTAATCTTAACTTCCATCCTGGGTATGACAATAAACTACATCTGGCAGCAAGGCCTCTAACCAGGAGTTTTTTTAGGAGCATGGCACCACCTCTTAATTGCTGTTGTTCCCAGGTATATCCTGATCCAGGGTGGTAGAACCTGTTAGGGTCCCAGCTATAGGCAAATAGTTAAACCCAAACTGGGGTCAAAATACTATGAAAGTATGAAAATACATTTTCATAGTAAAAATACCAGCAATACATTTATGAAAAAAAAAAGTCATTAAATGATCCATAAGGAGTTGACATATGTCATTAAACAAACAAACCTTAATTTTAACTTAGAAACAACACAAGGGAGAAAGAGGATGAAATTGTGTTTCCTTTGAAAATCAGCATTCAAAATCCTAGCTTCTTACGAAAGCATGAACACAAATTATTGGTTCAAACTGAAAATTCACAACTGTCTTAGCAGATACCAAAAAGTAATTTACTAAATTTAGTACTGTACGTCATTCGAAGCCATGATCACCCACATCCTGAGGGGACACAGCACAGAAAGAAAAAGTACAATACAGAGGAAATTAAGATCAGGAAGATTGTGCTCCACCAATTTTTCAAATGGAAAAATGTTTTCTGCCTTTCAAATCATCATTTGAGACACTGACAACAGGAAGCAAACATGATTACCATGTGTGTATAAATAGAAGAATATGCTAACAAACACTAAACTGTGTTAAGAGACTGATGAAAATTGTAACTGAGTTTCATGTTTTGGGAACCATCGGATGACAAGATCTGAAAACTTTTCATCTTGGTGTTTTATTCATGCTCTTAGTTTAATTTCTAAAAGCATTGGACACTTTAAGATTTTTGTGTAGGTAAGTGTCTGTCTTTAGTTTTCGCTTTTAATCTTTTTTTTTAGTCTTTCTTTTTTTTGTCAGGTTTTCTTCTTTATTATTAAGGTTGTTCTTTGTCACTTTACCAATAACTTGTTTTATTTTGGTTTTTATATATATATATATATATATATATATGAATGAGATAATGATATATATTTTTATATAACAAGAACAATACTGCAAGAAATGCATGACAAAATGGAAAAAGTTTTCTTGTGATATGTTTTGGACTAAATTTGTTATTTTGATGCAACTACACATGTGCATGAGCAATGTATGCTGGGAATTTTAAATTTACTCAATCACCTGGAATAAATGTCACAAAAGGTACATGGGAGAAACCTCAAGGAATCTAAATAAAAGATGATATGAACACATTTTACAAAACAATATATCAAATAATGTAATGAGACTGACCACAATTTTGACATAAAAATGCTACTCTGATCAAAGGAGAAAACAATTTACTATGATGAAAATGTCTCGAGAGTGTCTTGATCTCAAGTGATGATCACAGGTGATGAACAGTAAATTTGCACCCAGTCTTACAACATTTCAACATTCCTGGCAGAACTTCCAACATCTTCCAATCAGCCACCATCTATAATCAAGCAGATACCAAAAATCAATTAACTGCAGTTAATATGTTCTATTTATATATATATATATATATATATATATATATATATATATATATATATATATATATATATATTTCTATATATTATAAATATAATATTTCTATATATTTCTATATATATATAATATATATATATATGCGTATATATATATATATATATATATATATATATATATAATAAAAAGACTTAAACACTAATATTCCATGGTCATAATTTATTCCATTGGAATCATAAATACAATCCAATTCATCAAACCTACAAATTCAAAAAGAAAACAGAAAAAAAACAACTCCGGAAATAAAAACAGAATTTAGAGAGAGTGTAAGTATGAGGAGGAGGGAGATTAAACCTTAATGGAGAGAATTTTAGGAGAGGTGGGTGGAAGGGGTTTAAATAAGAGAAAAGAATGAATGTTTACGGATGTCTAATGTATAAAGATACATTTCGTGGTGACATACACACACCATAGACAATTTAATGTTAGAATAAGAGGGAGGGGAATGGAAAGACAAGGTGGGAGAGAGAGATGGGATGAAGGAAAGTAAAATTGTGTTTACTTAAAGGGCCGCTTTTGCATATGTATGTATATTTTCCACTAATATTATCTATATATATATATATATATATATATATATATATAAGTATAGGATTGGTGTATATGGAATAAATTCCAATGACCAACAAATACTATACTTAAAATAGTGCTCAATATAGAGTAGAGCAATTATAATTATTTATTTGAAAATTATAACAAAAATATGTTATAAAATCACTACAAAAATAGCAATTTTGTTTCAACACTTCTGGTGTCTTATCAAGTGATGGTATTGTTCTACATTCAACATCATCACAGAAGTGTTGAAACAAAATGGCTATTTTTGCAGTGATTTTATAACATATTTATGTTATAATTTTGAATAAATAATTATAAATATATATATATATTTACACACACACACATATATATATATATATATATATATATATATATATATATATATATATATATATATATATATATAAATTATATATATATTTTATATATATATATTTTTATATATATTCTGTATATATTTTATATATATTTATTGGAAAGTGTTCAATATGATATCAGCATGATTAACAAGGTTAACTTTTTCTTTGCTTTTAAGAAAAATCTCCTCTACCCCCAACAAAAATAGAGAAATATCATCAAATTTTTTATACAGTATGACAAAGCCAAACTTCTATAATTACCCATGTCTGACCCTTTCCAATTTGAAAATTAAAATATCTGAAGCTTCAGGTACACTTACCGAGATCATTGGAATACTACCATTTAATTGGAGAGCCTTAAATTAAAAGTCTTTGTTTATCTAAATCTTCCATTCATTTATCCCTTATTCTTAAGTCTCATTCTTTTTTTCACTTGCTTTTATTTATTCTCTCAAAGCTTTTCTTCTTTTCTTTTCACTTTTTTCTCTTTCACATCAACTTATATGACATGTTTATCATTTTCTATCGACTTATCTAAGTCTGCTTATATCTATCTCTGCCTGAAAGGTGAAATAGGGAATAAGCCTGGGCATAGATTAATATTTGGGTAATATTCAATAGTTATACATAGAAATAAATTCAACCACAATTTTGATTTTAAAAATGCTACACTCATAAAAAAAAGAAAATAACTCACTCAGAAGGAAAATCCTTGAGAGTGTCGCCATTTAACATTACCCAAATATTAATCTACGCCCAGGCTTTTTCCCTATTTCACCTTTCTTAACAGAATTACTACTCTCTCAAACAAACGTACAGAACAGTATCAAGAAATCAAAAGAAAGTGGTTGAATCAGTCAACACAGCAATAAAAACAATATCTCCACACGTGACAGTAATTGACGTAATTTTCAGTTAACAGTATGAAAATAGTGTTCTCTAAATTCTTCCAGTTGCTAAGGACATTTTGTTTTGTTATTATGAGTTACTTAGTTTCATAAATTCATTTTGTTTTTTTTTTTGTTTGTTTTTGCCTTGAAAAAGTCCACATCGGACAAAATGAGTCGGCAACTATTACAGTTTTCCTATTGTCTTTTACATTTATAAATATTGTCTTTTTCTACAGGTTAACTCTGGAAAATTTTTCATATGCTTATATCTATCTTTAGTTATATCTATCTAACAATGCTTATATTTATCTCTAATTATATCTATCTAACAATGCTTATATCTATCTCTAGTTATATCTATCTAACAATGCTTATATATGTCTATCCATCTATCTATCTCTAATATCTATCTAATAATGCTTATATCTATCTCTAGTTATATCTATCTAACAATGTTTATATCTATCTCTAGTTATATCTATCTAATAATACTTATATATGTCTATCCATCTATCTATCTCTAGTTATATCTATCTAACAATGCTTATATTTATCTCTAGTTATATCTATCTAATAATGCTTATATCTATCTCTAGTTATATCTATCTAACAACGTTTATATCTATCTCTAGTTATATCTATCTAACAATGCTTATAGCTATCTCTAGTTATATCTATCTAACAATGCTTATATCTATCTCTAGTTATATCTATCTAATAATGCTTATATCTATCTCTAGTTATATCTATCTAACAATGCTTATATCTATCTCTAGTTATATCTATCTAATAATGCTTATATCTATCTCTAGTTATATCTATCTAACAATGCTTATATCTATCTATCTCTGGTTGTCATCAATGAGTTAACTTGTTTATTTAATCTGTCATATATTTTCACAATGTTCTATGTTGTTGTAACCCTGATATCACAAGTAGTGTTGTTTATTGAACAAATACCTAAAAGCTTTTACTTCCTCTAGTATTTAGTAACACAAGAAATGGTCATTTCTGGAGACAAACACTTGGGTTGAATTTTCTTTCCAAAATCTGGCGTTGTTTTGATCAGCTCATGGATCAATGCATATATGCACAGACAAAACTTTCATTGACCTTTAAAGTAAGAATTATTCTGTATGAGGAATGCAAGACAATATAAACAAGTAAAGATAAAACATGCAGAAAGAAAGCAGATGTTGTTGCAAATTATAATCAACTAAAAAGATTTTCTCTCAAATTTTTTTTTTTTTTTCAAAATAACACACCATAAATTTTGAACCTGCTATTTTATAAGAGACACTCAGCAGTTGAAGCTGAAACCTAATCCAAAATATATATTTTCAAATTTTTTTTCTGCTTGTATCTTACACTTATCCTTTGACATTAGGGTTTAAAGGTTAACAGGGTTTGTGCGTACTAAATGAGACCACTGAAAGAAGAAGGTCTGCTCAATTGTGATGTGACGTCATAAAGATAGTCCATGAGGTTCATGAGACAGAAGATTGTGGCAAACCATAATCACCAACATACTGAAGGGACATGTCACATAGAAGAAGTATAATATATCTTTTCTTCTTTTACATAGCATGTTATTTCATGTTGTAATAAATCATGGCTCTCCACAACTTCCTGACTTTTGTTGTTCTAAGTAACTTCTGACTCTTTACCCTTCCTGTCTTTTTATGTCATCTGTTCAACCAAATTTGTTACTTACTATTTCCCTCTGAATCTTTTACCTTCAATATGTCCTGTGAGTGTTAAATTCTCCAAACCCTCTTTTTATGTGTCTCAGAAATTTCATTAGTCTTTTTCTAACTGTAAGTAAAAGTTTCCTTGTAGTTCTTATTTTCCTTAAAACTTACATGTTCTGGCCATGATATTCTCAGAATTCTTTGTAAGAACCACATCATGTAGGAGAATGATGATGACCTTTTAAGCCCATTTGAAGTGGCTCATGTCTTTGAGAATTTTTTAACTAACATTCTATCACAAATCCAATAAACCGGTGGAGTCATAGGGGCAGTACAAAACTGCAGCCATAGCAGCAGTAGTGTGTCTAAGACAACATAAACTGACAGAGCCCATCTCTCTTCAGATTTTTTTTCTTCTCTGAGGCACTTTGCTACGTCAAAGCAAGAGAGTCCAGTCTACTCTGCTATTTAAATCATATCTGAAGAATGGTAGATTTATACTTTTTCCACACAAAGAGAAGAAAACAGAATTGACCAGAATTTGAACTCTGCTCCCAAATTTCATTTTCCATGTCAATAACAACAACTTTTAAAATTTTACCCAAATAAAACTCAAGGTATAGGTAGTGGATTATAGTTGAAAGTGAGATATGAATGAAAGATCGAGTGGTTGGAAGTGGATATCATGAGGATAAGGAGTATAGATAACAATTGACCCTTGACTTGATACATTCAACATTAAAGTGTTAGCACAGAAAATATCAAAATTTTACTTGTCTCTGAAGCCATCATCAGTACAAGCTGTAAATTTATATATTGATTCTTCTTTGCCATTTGTTTCATATGGTAACTGGAATATTTTCTTCTAAAATTGTCTTCTTTCTGTAGCGACTTCTAATGATTGGGTATGTTGGATGATGAAATGTTCTGTCTCTTCAGTTTTTACCATTTTTCTCTTTACTGGTATTTTCTTCTATTTTCCTTCTTTTCATTTTCCTTTATCCAATATTTCCTCTTCTGCTTCTATAATATTTTAATTATTCTTGCTTTTTATTTTTCATTTCTATTCTTTCATCATTATATCTTGTTTCATTTTGTTCTTTCCTTTTCTTTTTCTTCCTTCTTCATTTCTTCTTCTTAATTTGTTTCTCTTTCTCTTTTGGCTTTACTTTTTTCTATCTCTTTTTTTTGTTAAATCTTCCAATTTCTTCATCTTTCTCTTCATTGTACGTCTCCTGCTATAATCTTCTCTTTTTTTGTATTTCATTACATTTCTTCTTCTTCTTCTTCTTCTTCTTCTAAATACCATGTCATGTTTCTTTCTTCTCTTTTTTTTCTTATTTTTCTACTCTTCTTTCTGTCCCTTACTTTTAATAAAATCTCTTCTTCAGTAACCTCATCCTTCTCCCCCTCCTTTTCTCCACTTCCTCTTTCCTCTTCCTCCTCCTTCTTCCTCCTTATATCATGTTTTTTTTCTTTATACCTTCTTTGTGTTCATCTCCATTGACCTTTCATCTGACAGAAATACTTGCCCTTTTTTCTAAAGATAATCTTGCCCACTTGAATTCTTTGCACAAAGAAAAGATCATGGCCGAACCACTGATGCACAAAATATGTATTTAGAGACACAATTGCATCATCAAACACAAAAACCTTATCATGCAAACAGCAAAAAAATCAAAACACAAGGAAACAGCCATAAAAATAGCCATTTATATTTTGCTTTGCATTTTTGTCACACAAGGAAATGGCTTATCAGTTATTTTTCAAGTTACATAGGCATGCAATGAATGGTTATGGTAATATTAGCTGTTTCCTTATAAGGAAACATTTGACATTCATTGACCAAACAACCAATGAGTTATACTTTTTTTCACTTCTAAGTCATTGTGTTGGAATTAAAGTGTAGTATCTGTTCTCATTTCTAATGCCAATGGTAATATTAGCCATTTCCTTATCAGGAAACATTTGGCATTCACTAACCGAGCAGCCAGTGCCTTTTATGGTTGAAATTTACAAAATCTTTCTCATAAAACAATATTTTCATGAAAATATTTTTCTCAAGTCTAATGGCTGCTATTGCTATTTTCAGTATTGATAAGGGCTTCCTTCTTTGCCTTTTGTTTGAGGAAGAATGGAACGTCAACATCTTGTTTTTGATATTATTTTCTCTTTGACTTAAATGGGATATCCATTTTAGTTGTTTCTGCTTTTGGACATCTTCAAGCAATGTGATTTCTGTTATTTGATAGTTCTTTGTTTGTTATTCTGTAGCTCCAATCCACAAAGTTTGAAGAAGGATGGTCCTCACTGAGACCTACAGGCTTCATTTGTTCAAAGCCATTTTTATCCTTTAAAAGAGAAAGCCTTTGTATACAGCTGAAAGTTTAGAAATTTCTGAATGAGTTTCGTACAGCTATCACTTGCTGCCTGCATACATGTGCTTTTCGATTTTAGTGTAGGGAATCAAGGAAGAATTATTTTGAATTGTCTAAGACAGTTTTTTTATACTCTCACTGATGCAGATGTTTTATTATTACATGCGTAAACAAGTTTTGACTTCATTCAAAGTACAGAGTAAACAAAAAATTATGAAGGAGTCAGAAAGTTTAATAATTTTTATAATAAAACTTTTTAAAATTAACTTTTGAAATTTTCCTATATATACTGTAAATGATTGTATTGTAAAACAAATAATGATAAGATTAGTCATTTCTATAAAGGAAACAATTGCCACTGATTGACTGAACTGAAAATCTATCTTAAAAACGTTTTTCCAGAAAGTAGGCTTCTCAAGTACACTAGCTTTGCAGAACATTTTTTCTTAAGCTTTTCATCCCAAGCAAGGCAGGAGTGTCACTAGCACACAAGGGGTTACAGAGAATGGGAGCAAGATTAAAGAGGCATGAAAGAGGAAAAGATGAAGAGAAGGACAGGGAATACTTCAAGGCATCTGGAGATGTTGATTAACATTGCATTTGAATAGTTGGAGATTATAGCTATCAAGGAAACAAGTAAGAGGAAGGGAGTTCCACAGACAGGAAGTGCAAGACATGAAGCTATTGGAGTAGAAGAAATGGCTACATTTAAACATTTCGACAGTGAAAGGGGGGGACTTTAATGCTAACCTAGTAGCCCATTTAAATTCATGCAATTTGGGAACTAGCAAAAGTAGCTCGTTGGAGCAGTTACAATGAAAGTATTTGTAGAAAAGACAGAGGGAAGTGAATGTGTTTGTGAATCTGTAAGGTCAGTCCACAAGGTTTGAAGGATGATAGTCCTCTCTGGAACCTACAGTATTCATTCAATTAAAATGAAAGATGGATGGTAAAGGATGAAGAGTTACTTAGAGCAACAGAAAGACAGATGTAGAGAGCAGTGATTACTCACATTCTAAAGGAAAATGACACATATAAGAAGATAATTATATGGGTCACAGAGTGTGGAGGATCATTTACTTTTCATCCTCATTGAGATATTAAAAGTAAACAGATTTGTGGTTCTTGTCACTTATTCCAAACCAGCAAATTAGATAAAAGAGATACCTATTCCCACAAACACAGGTAGATCAAAAATATGTAGCATGATACATAGTTATTGACAGAATTTTGATCAGAAAATTTCATTGCATAATATTAGATCTACATAATTAATAAGGGTGCATGGCTGAGTAGTCACAATATTAGCATTCAAACTGTAAACCTAATCTCATCATGGGTGATTTGCCAAATAGGGAACATTTTAATAATATAATTCTAGTGAGATGTCATACTAAACATAAGTGGACATAGGTTTAAATTGCATGACAATCAAAGAAGGGAGACATAGGTTTGATTTGCATGACAATAAAAAGAAGGGAGACTCGGGGTTGATTTGCATGACAATCAAAGAATGGAGAGATGGATTTGAATTGAATGAGAAGCAAAGAAGGGAGACATAGTCTGGATTTGCATGACAATCAAAGAAGGGGGACATGAGTTTGAATTGAATGAGAAGCAAAGAAGGGAGACATAGTCTGGATTTGCATGACAATCAAAGAAGGGGGACATGAGTTTGAATTGAATGAGAAGCAAAGAAGGGAGACATAGTCTGGATTTGCATGACAATCAAAGAAGGGGGACATGAGTTTGAATTGAATGAGAAGCAAAGAAGGGAGACATAGTCTGGATTTGCATGACAATCAAAGAAGGGGGACATGAGTTTGAATTGAATGAGAAGCAAAGAAGGGAGACATAGTCTGGATTTGCATGACAATCAAAGAAGGGGACATGAGTTTGAATTGAATGAGAAGCAAAGAAGGGAGACATAGTCTGGATTTGCATGACAATCAAAGAAGGGGACATGAGTTTGAATTGAATGAGAAGCAAAAGAAGGGAGACATAGTCTGGATTTGCATGACAATCAAAGAAGGGGACATGAGTTTGAATTGAATGAGAAGCAAAGAAGGGAGACATAGTCTGGATTTGCATGACAATCAAAGAAGGGGACATGAGTTTGAATTGAATGAGAAGCAAAAAAGAAGGGAGACATAGTCTGGATTTGCATGACAATCAAAGAAGGGGGACATGAGTTTGAATTGAATGAGAAGCAAAGAGGGGAGACATAGTCTGGATTTGCATGACAATCAAAGAAGGGGACATGAGTTTGAATTGAATGAGAAGCAAAGAAGGAGACATAGTCTGGATTTGCATGACAATCAAAGAAGGGGACATGAGTTTGAATTGAATGAGAAGCAAAGAAGGAGACATAGTCTGGATTTGCATGACAATCAAGAAATTGAATGGGGGACATGAGTTTGAATTGAATGAGAAGCAAATGAGAATCAAAGAAGGAGACATAGTCTGGATTTGCATGACAATCAAAGAAGGGGGACATGAGTTTGAATTGAATGAGAAGCAAAGAAGGGAGACATAGTCTGGATTTGCATGACAATCAAAGAAGGGGGACATGAGTTTGAATTGAATGAGAAGCAAAGAAGGGAGACATAGTCTGGATTTGCATGACAATCAAAGAAGGGGGGACATAAGTTTGAATTGAATGAGAAGCAAAGAAGGGAGACATAGTCTGGATTTGCATGACAATCAAAGAAGGGGGACATGAGTTTGAATTGAATGAGAAGCAAAAGAAGGAGACATAGTCTGGATTTGCATGACAATCAAAGAAGGGGGACATGAGTTTGAATTGAATGAGAAGCAAAGAAGGAGACATAGTCTGATTTGCATGACAATCAAAGAAGGGGGACATGAGTTTGAATTGAATGAGAATCAAAGAAGGGAGACATAGTCTGGATTTGCATGACAATCAAAGAAGGGGGACATGAGTTTGAATTGAATGAGAAGCAAAGAAGGGAGACATAGTCTGGATTTGCATGACAATCAAAGAAGGGGGACATGAGTTTGAATTGAATGAGAATCAAAGAAGGAGACATAGTCTGGATTTGCATGACAATCAAAGAAGGGGAACATGAGTTTGAATTGAATGAGAAGCAAAGAAGGGAGACATAGTCTTGATTTGCATGACAATCAAAGAAGGGGACATGAGTTTGAATTGAATGAGAATCAAAGAAGGAGACATAGTCTTGATTTGCATGACAATCAAAGAAGGGGGACATGAGTTTGAATTGAATGAGAAGCAAGAAGGGAGACATAGTCTGGATTTGCATGACAATCAAAGAAGGGGGACATAAGTTTGAATTGAATGAGAAGCAAAGAAGGAGACATAGTCTGGATTTGCATGACAATCAAAGAAGGGGGACATGAGTTTGAATTGAATGAGAAGCAAAGAAGGGAGACATAGTCTGATTTGCATGACAATCAAAGAAGGGGGACATGAGTTTGAATTGAATGAGAATCAAAAGAAGGGAGACATAGTCTTGATTTGCATGACAATCAAAGAAGGGGGACATGAGTTTGAATTGAATGAGAAGCAAAGAAGGGAGACATAGTCTTGATTTGCATGACAATCAAAGAAGGGGACATGGATTTGAATTGAATGAGAAGCAAAGAAGGGAGACATAGTCTGGATTTGCATGACAATCAAAGAAGGGGGACATGAGTTTGAATTGAATGAGAAGCAAAGAAGGGAGACATAGTCTGGATTTGCATGACAATCAAAGAAGGGGGACATGAGTTTGAATTGAATGAGAAGCAAAGAAGGGAGACATAGTCTGGATTTGCATGACAATCAAAGAAGGAGGACATAAGTTTGAATTGAATGAGAAGCAAAGAAGGGAGACATAGTCTGGATTTGCATGACAATCAAAGAAGGGGGACATGAGTTTGAATTGAATGAGAAGCAAAGAAGGGAGACATAGTCTTGATTTGCATGACAATCAAAGAAGGGGGACATGAGTTTGAATTGAATGAGAAGCAAAGAAGGGAGACATAGTCTTGATTTGCATGACAATCAAAGAAGGGGGACATGAGTTTGAATTGAATGAGAAGCAAAGAAGGGAGACATAGTCTTGATTTGCATGACAATCAAAGAATGGAGAGATGGATTTGAATTGAATGAGAAGCAAAGAAGGAGACATAGTCTGGATTTGCATGACAATCAAAAAAGGGGACATGAGTTTTGAATTGAATGAGAAGCAAAGAAGGAGACATAGTCTGGATTTGCATGACAATCAAAGAAGGGGACATGAGTTTGAATTGAATGAGAAGCAAAGAAGGGAGACATAGTCTGGATTTGCATGACAATCAAAGAATGGAGACATGGGTTTCATTTGCAAAAGAATCAAACAAATGAGATATGGGTTTGACTTGCACAAGAATCAAATTTGTAGACGTGGGTGTGGTTTGCATGAAAGTTAATAAAATAGATATTGGCTTGATTTGCACAAGTGACAAAAATGTAAACATAGGTTTGATTTGCATGAGAGTCAAAAAGGTAGATATAGGTTTGGTTTGCGCAGGATGAAAAAAGTATACATATGAGGGTCAGCTGAAAAGTTCATATGCTGACCAACATACTCTCATGGAATGTCACTAAATGAGGTTTCTTTTTCTACATAGTCCCCCTTGCAGTCAATACATTTCTTCCATTGGTGTTTTAATGTTTCGATCCCTTTGGTGAAGAAGCTTTCATTATTTAGGTCAAAAAATCATCAGCATCAGACGGGATATCATCACAATGATAACTGTTCACATTCAAGTGTTTTTTCATGATGGGAAACAGATGGGCCAAATCTGGAGAATATGGTGTATGATCAACCAGTTTAAAGCCACAGTCATGCAGCAGCAGCCATTGAAACCAAGGACTTGTGTGCTGGAACATTGTCCTGATGAAACAAAACCCATTTTATCAGTTTTCCTTATCATTTTGTCTTGATGACTTTTTGTAACTATCTCAGCAAGTTGGCATAGTACTATCCATTGATGGTGTGGCCCTTTTGAAACTAGTCAATATAAACAATGTTTTTCTCATCTAAAAATCTGAGGCCATCACCTTCCCTGCAGATGAAACAACTTTGGCCTTCTTTGGAGCAGGTGATGAGAGGTGTTTCCACAGCATGGATTGTCTCTTTGTCTCTGGCTCAAAGTGAGGAACTCAACATTCATCTTGGGTGAAGGATCATTCAAGGAAACCAGCTAGATCTGCCTCAAACAATGTCAGATTTTTCTGTGATGTGATCAGTCTGGTGAACTTTTGTTCAGATGTCAGATGGAACCCACTGAGCAGGAATCTTCATTATACAAAGTTCATTTAACAGAGTATTTTCAACTCTCACATGGGATAAGCTAATAGCATTGACTATCTGATTTATAGTCAATCACTTGTCATCGATCTCTATGCCTCCAAAATGAAACCGCACTCCTTTACTCACCACAGAGATCCCTCCCTGCCTCTCATCAGAATGGCTGATTCCCAACTCCTCAAGACCATATCATTACGCCTGCTTGCTCTCACGCTGTCCGCTGACATGAGGTGGAATAAATACATTGAATCAATAGCTTCATCCACCGCAAGGAAAGTTGGTTCTCTATGTTGTGCCAGAAAGTTTTTCCCATCTGAGTCCATCCTTCAAATCTATAAATCAACCATCTGTCCTTGCATGGAATATTGCTGTCATATATACGCTGTTGCTCCCGCTGTATGTCTCGAGGTCCTCGACAAAATCCACAGATGAATATGCAATGTGATAGGTCCTGATCTGGCCTCTAGTCTACAATCACTTTCCCACAGTCATGCCATGGCTTCCCTCTGCCTCTTCTGTGAGTATTTTCATGGCAACTGTTCTGATGAGCTATTTTTGCTGGTTCCCAGACTTCATAAATTTAAGTGAGCTACCAGACTGACATCTCGGTCCCACCCTTTCACTGTCAAAATGGTTAAATTAAACCATGGCTTCTTCTCTCGCACTTACCATCTGTGGAACTCTCTTCCTCTTACTTGCTTCCCCAATGACCATAATCTTCAAATATTCAAGTGTAATGTCAATCAATGTCTGGCACACTGAGCTTTTTCCCTGTCCTTCTCTGTATCCTATCCTGAAATATGCCTCTTTAATCTTGTTCTCAATCCTCTGTAACCTCTTGTATGCTAGTGGCACTCCCGACTTGCTTAGAGTGAATTGTTAAAAAAAAAAAAAAAAAGTGGCTGGGACATTTTGGGAATTGTTATTTATTGGTATTTCTTCTGGAGATTGTGTTAGAAAAGAGTGTGCTGGGGCGAAGGATGATTTTCTGCTTATTATACCTTTAGTGAACATTCATTTTGAAAACCAGATGCATAGCATTGTTCCTTTCATCACACGAACTCATCCATCACTCATATGCTTTCATAAGCATCATAATGTCAGATTGGGTCTGTTGGACCTAAACTACCATCTCTGAATATAAAAGGTTTGTCTTGAAAGTATCAACCCATTTTGAATATCTCACAAACTGGTTGTACCTTATTGCAGCCAATCAAAAAGAATCATCTTACTGCACATGTGTAAACAGACACTCTCCATCTAAATGTGTATCATGCATGGCACATAACAGACTGACTGTGTCTCACTGCTGCAATGCCAAACATCATTTGTCTCCTTGAAACCTCTTCTTTTATTTTCCTCTCTTCTTAATAATGCTTTTTCTCATACTCTTTCAGTAACCACTTGCATCTCAGTGGCTTTATTCCCTTGCTTGGGATGAAATGATTAAAAACAAAATGTTCTTAGTCTTCCCATCCCAGGGTTTTATTAAAACAAGCCCATTTATTTTCTTCACATCTTTGAGAATGATTTTCCAACCCTACTTTTATTAAGGTGATTTTCTAAGCATAGCTTAGATGTGGTACAAGGCCAAAAGTATGGGGTACCCATGGAGAATCAAACCCACTACTCAGTCATAATTGTTCTATCAAGACAAGCTTGATAACCATTACACCATGTTGAGGTACCTAACACCACTTTTATTAAAACCCTAATTTATTGTATCACGAGAAAAATTCCAGCCCCCACTATTATTAAGGCTCCCTTCTGAAATTACATCTTTTGTGGACTACCAACAGCAGCAACAATTAAATGGATAGGACACGTAACTCAAAGAGAAAAATAATGACATGATCAATATAATAACAAAATAAAAGGTTAGAAAGGAAACCCCCATCAATAAAAAAAGCACTAATAGCTACCAAACTTGAGAAATCTGTTTCTAAAAAATTGTTTTAAGAGAAATATTTTATAAATTCCAAATAACAGCAGGATTGGATGCTCAGTCAATGAATGCCAAATATTTCCTTATAGGGAAACTGCTAATATTGCCATTACAAAAGAGTAGCTTTGAGATAACATTTGAACTCAATCAATAAATGTCAAATACATCCATATAAGGAAAAATGAATAATATTGCCATTACCAAACAGTGGCTTTGACTTAATATCTGAACACAATCAATGAATGTCAAATATTTCCTTATAAGCAAAACAGCTAATATTACAATTACAAAAGAGTAGCCTTGAGTTAACATTTGAACACAAGCAATGAATGCCAAATGTTTCCTCGTAAGGAAATGGCTAATATTAACTTTACCATTACTAAAGAGTAAGTTTGAGTTAACATTTGAACACAAGTATACTTGTATTAGGAAGCAACTGTATGCATGCTTATAGATGAAAGTACCCAATTCAAAAAGACTAGTACTAAAGCTATCTTGTTAATGTTAGATCAAAAGTTAGATAAGTAGGTTAGTTAATAGGTAGGGACTTGTAAGTGTAGAGGAGTGCCAGTGAAGAACTGCAACCCAGCCACCTTCAACAACAACAGCATCAGTCATAATTTTCTCATTCGCTAGCAGAAGCCTTTCATTTCTATTCTTTTATCTTTTGATAAGTGTCATTTGACAACTAATTTCATTTATTCAGAAAATTACCCAGAAGGCTTTGCACAGGTTATGTTGTGACTTTATCTATGGTTGCCATTCACTTCTAGCCTCAAACAATCAATTTCATCATTGGAAAATGATAATGAGTAATTAGATGAACAAGGAGGAGGCTATGTCATGAATGGCTTTGATGTGGTTGTCATGGTTATCAGAAAAGCTGATAGTTTAGGGCTGGATGAGTGATAGAAGAATGTCACAAGTCAAAAAGAACAGAGAGATAGAAACAGGGGGCAAACAAAGAAATAATCTCATATATATATATATATATATATATATATATATATAGAATAATACTATTATGTTTATATAGTTATTTCTTTTATAATTAAGGATCAACCCTTGTGCATGAAAGAAATGACTGTATCTGGGAAAATATAGAGAAGATTAAGAATAAATGATTACTTGCATTATTTACATTATCTGGACTGTTATCCTCATCTTCATTTCCATATTAGCAATGTTTCAGCTGTTGTATGCTCCGGCCTTCTTCAGGTGATTAGAATTTCAAACCAAACCCTTTATTTCATCCACCAGGGTAGATTGTTCTAGTTCCACCTTCTATGCCTCTTCTGGATGTCTCAGTTATTTCCCTTTAAGTCAATTCTCCAAGTTTTGGTTCACCACTTCTGTGGCCTGGTATTGAACTCACAACTCTTTGGGTCTAGTCACTGGATCTAACCAACGTCTTTAACAGTCTGAATAATGTAAATATTGCAAGTAATCATATTACCTCATCTCAGAGATATAGACAGATAAGAATAAATGGTTATTACTGTGAACTCAAGCATGTTAAGTTTGATTTTGGTAGACCAATTTAAAGAACTAAAATCTGCAGTCAAGGAATTACAAAGTCATTCTTACCATAACAGAAAACATAGCTTGAAAATAAAATGATTAAATATGGTAATGGAAAAAAATTTAAGGCACCTCAAGAAATCATTTTTTAAGAATATATTTGATCTTCTTTCAGACAATATATATATATATATATATATTATGAAATGGACAAAGTTTGACAATTATTTTATGACATTTCTTTATGTTTATATGTTCTTTTTATAGATACAAATATTTAAGTAAATACTCTGTTTATAATAAACAGTATTAACAACATTTACTGGCCTGAATGTCTGAGAAATTTTCATAGAAAATATGCATCCTCGGACAGGAAATGAACCTGTATCCTATACAGAACTGTCATATAGCCTGACATGCTTTTACCAATTGACCCACAGAAGAGTGTTTTGGTTAGCAAGGTTATTTTACTGTTTTTAAACTACAATTCTCCATGATTTTCTCTCATACATTCATATCTGCTCGATGCATATCCAAATGTAAACAAATGATGTCACACACATTGGAGAACGCATATTTTCTATGAAAATTTCTCGGACATTCAGGCCAGTAAATGCTGTTAATACTGTTTATTATAAACAGAGCATATTTGTATATATAAAATGAATGTATAAACATAAAAAATGTCTTGAAATATATATATATATGTATATATATATATATATAATAAAAATATAGTTTTTAGGTATGCTATATTTATGGCTTAAAATGTTCAATATCAGGGATGGTTCTGTATATATTTCCGAGATGAGATATTGTAATTGTTTGTGCTATTTGAATCATTCAGACTGTTGTTTTTATCTTTATTGCCATATTCACAATCTTTTGGCAGTTTTACACTCCAACCTTATTCAGGTGATATATATTGCAATTTTGAACTGAAACTTTTATTACTCAACCGACACTTTTTTTAACTGGGCCATATGTGACACTATCCTAAAAATGACTTGACACAAATAGTTGAGAGTTCAATACCCCTGTACAGCAGAGGGAACAAAAAATTGAAGAGTTGAGTTACTAAAGGGAATTAATTGATACTGAGATATCCCGAAATAGTATGGCATGTGGAATCTACCCCCATGGATTAAATAAAAGGTATCTAAATATAAAATATATATACATTAGCATTTACCACAAAACTTGTACAGGTCCACTTATATATATATATATATATATATATATATATATATATATATGTATATTATAATTTTTTTTTAAAAAATATGAAACCTTTGCTACAAAAGAGTTCTCATGTTTCAAAAAAAAGGGCCAAAAACCTCAGTATAATTATTAAAATTAAATTGAATTAAAGTATCAAGCCCTGAAAAAAAAATTCTTTAGACACTTAGCAATGTATGATGGTGCCAACAGCTATCTGTCATTGTGACGGACCAGACAATGTATGTATATGAATGCCATCATCCACTTTGAAATGGACACCCTGGCCCTGCCTTGGCTTGACCTCTTTCCAAAGGTGACTGATATGTGGATACAAATTGTTAACCCTTACACCCCTTATCGAAATGGTCACTCCATCTGTTTCCATAGTAATTAATTTTATGAATGAACATGCTTATAAAGGTGCGTAAATTTCAAGATTGGTTATTCCAAATTTTTGCTTGAGGATGAAACAAGACTTGATACTTTAATTCAATACTTCCTCTTGCGGAACCCTTTGGACCCTTTTGTGGAAACTTAGAGTTACAGGGAACTCTTGTTGGATTAAATAGTAGAACAGACTGTATGGCAATGTAAAAACTCTAAACTAGGCATTGTTATGATTATTCTTTGGATAATTAGTGAAATGATTTAAATTACCATTGCCTACTTCAATGTCTTGAATTCAGAGTCGTTTTTCTCCTAGACTGGTCACCAGACAATATCAGAGAGACAAGTTTCTCCTGTTACTTAACATAGCTCAGTGGTTTCCCATTTTTTTCTCTAGGCCACATTTTCAGAATTCAAATTTTAGTGATAAAGAGTAAATTTAAAAATAAAAAAACAGAGAGAGGGTTAAAGGGAGATAACTGCAGATTTGAAATCAGAACATTATCACTAATAACTCACTCTGTCAATTTACAGAACTCAAGTTACTATATTCTTAATACTTGATATAATGCAAAAATATCACAAGGATAAAATTGGTCAATAATTATTTATAATTATTTATACTGGGCCTCATACATGTAATTACATGTAATCCATAATATTTAAAATTTTGAAATCATATTTATTTTTTGGCATATGAATTTTTTGAAACTTTCTAAATCTTTGATTGTCTTTCAATCATTCTGTTTCACCAGTTATCCTCTTCTACCGCACCGTTTGGGAACGACTGATACAGCTGGAAAGGGAAGAGATCAATGGAATGCATGCCTTTCCCAAGAGCATTCATATCTCAGCCAGAATTTGAATTTAACTTGCCGATTCTTTCCATGCCAATCAGGCCATCCTCATCTTCAAGGCTCCTCTAGCAGGAAAGAAAAACGTGAGTCTTCAAGAGACAGATAACTACTATAAATGCTATGCGTTCATTCTATTTCAGCATTGTATAACTTTAGAACCTATATCACTCCAACATGCAATAAGCAAAGATGGTATTTTTACTCCACATGTCAAAGGCAATTACTGAGAAATGATAAACAACAGTACCATTTCTACTTGAGTACACATAGTGAATACAATTATTTATTGCCTCCTGTCAAGGTTATCTCTGAGGGTAACAACATTTTGCTGCTAGTTATTGGAAAATTATTTACCCAAGTTGTTTATCGTGTCAACCATTTTCTTAAATGTCATCCATGATTTGGTGTTAGTGATATTTTTCAAGATATCTGGCAGTAAGATGGATGACAGGAATGGTGGATTCATGCCTTTTCCAAGATGTAGAATTAATGCAATACTCACCTTTGCAGGAAAGTTCCATTTGGCAGACAGGGGTGAGCATGCTGTAATTCAACACAGCTCTGTACTCAAGCAAACATGATGGTGAATGACATATTTATCAATAACAAGATCCACACTAGAACCAGGAAAATGGGATTGCCTAAGTGGCAGAATAGAACATTCCAGCATGCTACATATAAAAGCTGTTCTAACCTCTGGGTACTGGGGAGCTAATACAGCAAAGAACTAATCTGGTTATTCAGTACAAGAATACAAACAATATATAAGCAGACACACTAAGATCAAACTTAGCTTTTCCATTTTCTATTTACATAACTGCTACATCCACTGGCATCATTGAGTAATGACTTTCCTTTATTAAGAATGAAGATGATCTTGGTACTACACAGGTTCCTGATGATGGCTGAAATGTAATAACATCAATAAAGGTGAGGACAATAGTCCACATATAAATAATGTAAATGATAATAACTTCCCATCCCAGAAATTCGGACAGAAAAGATTCTTTATTATCTGTGAATTGCCATTAATGTGATTTCCTCCAAAGATTTGAATTCAGAGATATCCTTTGGCAAGACTGGCTGAAACCAAAGGCTTGTGGGCCCAATCTACTATTTAGCACATAACTAGAAAGAATTATGACTATATAGACTAAAATATAAAATATATTGTTATATCTTAAACTATAATATATTTATAATATATAAAACTACTCTTTACTGATAATATATTTTTATGTTATTTTTACTATATTTTTGTAATTTATATTTTTGGATATTATAAATATATATTCAGAAGCAGTTCCACTCTATGGAGAAATCTCTTCCAAGTAAAACCAAACACTGAGGAAAACATGACCAACAATTGTTTACTCGATTCTTTGCAGGTGTGCAAAAATATAAAGGTGAAACAAGCCATAGTGAGGGGGTGAAACAATGAAATCGGGCATGGCTGATCATGAATGGATGGAAAGGGATAGTAATCTGCCCTTGTGGAATGAAGTGAAAATAATGGACAAAGGAACAACACTGGTTAGTTACACATCTGAAAAAACTGACACATATGCTAGGCTATAAAGATTTCCTTAGTAGGCCTAGCATAGAAATAAATACAATATGGGAGTTGTTAATAAAGAAAGAAAGACAAATGACAGCAAGTCTTCAACAGCAGCAGCAGTTGAGCATAACAGACAGCAGGAGCAGTAATAATCAGCAGAAAGTTTAGGTTTAAGGCTCCAAGTTTACGAGAGAAAATTGTCCTATAGGACAATATCCTAGTGGGTTAAAGTATTGGTTTGTGAATTTGGTGACATAGTAATTGTGAGTTCAATCCCTGTGTTAGGTAGTGTGTACTTAGACTCAATCAAAACAGACAAGCAAAAACTGAGCAGTATTAAAAATATGAACTAGACAATATTCTAACGTATGGATGAAGAACTGTTTACCCCATAGATTAAATAAAGGGTTCAGTTTGGAATTCCCTGGAGGCTACTCAGATTGATATACACCTGATGAAGGTTGTAGAATACAAGGACTGATATATTGTGATAAAAACAACAAAGATGAGGACAATCGTTCAAATGTTAATAGTAATAATAATATATTCTTATATATTATTTTTTATTATGTATTTATAATATATATTATTTTTATTGTATATTTATACAATTATAAAGAAAAAGAATATTTTTGTTTATATAGAATAATGACTCAATAAAATAAGATATTCCTCTATTACTAAATATGTAATCATTTGTGTCTCTTTTCAAAACCAAATGCTTCCAGAAACTTTTATAATAAAAGTTTTGTTGGTCTCACAGAAATATAAGTAAAAATGTAATTTATGCAAATTAGGCAACAATCTTTTCCATGCAGCTTAAACAACTAGCAGATTCTGTTTAAAGGTTTTCCAATGACCTGGACTAATTTTAAATGTGAATCAAGTTTAAGCGTCTGATGATATTTTATCTTTTTCTTTCAGATTTGACGGACATTTGGCTGATGTTATTTTTCCCACATTATTGCCATGACTTAAATAACATGATCCAATAGAGAAATAAATAAATTTTCACCAATAACACTGATTTATTAACTGCTGACTTTGATCCATTGTAATGAAACACCCTTATATATAATCCATCTTAATGAAACACTCTTTATAAAGATGTAATACAATATTCCCTTTCATAGTTGAACATTAAATGTTCAGGTCCTTCTTCTAATGTAGTTGGTCAGATGATTTTTTTTCTCTTTATTCTTCATCTGAATAAAATGTTTTAAAAGCCAAAGGGTTGCACTTACTATTGTAATAAAAGTAATTTCATGGTTATAAAACAGTGTAATATCTATTCTATTATATATCAAATTGAGTTATAAGTAATTTTCATTTTTAGGAAACAGTAGTAATGACAAATGTATCATTCTAACTACTAATCATATGTGGCAGTAAAGAATAAATTTGGAGCACACTAATACCTTAGTTTTTTGCATGGCACTGGTAGCATACACAGTGAATTAAAGGAAAAATAATATTCTTTATTGAAGAACCAAAAATATGATACTCACCCTCACAAGGAAGTTCGCAGCTAGTGTCCAGTTGACAGACAAAAAGAATGTGGGCTGTAACACAATACAGATCCCAGCATTTATGGCATAATGATGGATATTCATTGGTTACAGTATCCACACCAAAGTCAGCCAATCAGAACCTAGAGAATAGCCTTGTCCAAGTTCCAGAATGGAACATCCCAGCCTGTTATATAAAGTGCTCACCAACTGGCCCAAAGACATGTTGTCAGAGCAGACTCAAATTTCAATACAGTCATATACTGGTCTGTTTGTCCAACTAAATCCTACATCTATGACAGTGCAAGGTCACATACAGCAAAAATAACACAGGAAAAATTTTGTAACTTTGTTGGCCTATTTTGCCCCACTTGCCATAATTCCCCTGACATTCAACCAACTGATAATTATCTTTTTAAATTGATATAAAGAAGTAATATCCCTTGTTCAACCTCTTTTTCTCTATCCATTCTATATCTGAACAAAGTGATATTCTAACTGCCAAATAGCTGTAAGGCACTTTAGCAGAGTAGTTATGGAGACCTTGTTTAGGTACCCAGTAGCTTGACCTTGTAGCCTGTGGGAGTATGACAGTGGTCAAGAAAGGTCATTTCTGTTTACACATGGTTAATATATATATTAGTCTCTCTTGATGGTGGCTGATGGTTGATGGAATTGGAGTTTGGCAATAACAAATTCCTGCAAAATAGAATGAAGATACTTTGGGCCATTAAAAATGGATATGAAACCTTACTAAAAACCTTTCCTACCATTGATATTACCCATCTTTCCATTGTAAAAATTAGATCTGCTTTGGGGCAGGTGATACAGGCTACTGTATACTTCAAAAAGGGAAAAGAAAAGTGGCTTGGTGTCTGGTGTGACCACTTTTATTTGTGGGTGTAATTCAAATACTGTCTCCTTATTGGTTGATTTTGTTGTAATCAACTTTTCAGGTGCCTTTCTTTTCTAATGTGTCTCTTGAAAGTTGGAACAGAAATATCCTCAAGAAACTAAAACTAAATAAAATGTTAATAAACAGAAAAATTTTGATGTAAACAAAGATAAAAATTCTCAAACATTATGTAATATCAATCCTCCTATATGGCAGTATGTACTGGACAATACTTTGCTGAGCTTTTGGAAGGTATCTTTAACTGTTGCAATGCTTCTTCAGATTTTGCCCTCACATTTTCTCTTCTGTAGCTTTTTTATGTGCTGTGTCCTCTCAGGATATAGCTGTTCATGATTCTCCACAATTTCCTGTCTTTTGTAGCTCTTAATAAGTTTTGTCTTTCTGTTATTTTTCCTAAGACCTATTCTGCCATCTATTTATTCAAGCTCACTGTGTTATGTATTGTTTTCCTCTACTCCTCTTGTCTTTAATCAGTCCTGTGAGTATCAGATTTTTCAAGCCCTCTTTCCTCATTATATGCTCTAGAAATTTCAAGTGTCTCTTCTTGATGTTAAGTAGAAGTTTTCTTTTTGTCTTCATTTTCTCTAAAACTTTGTGGATCAAATATTCGGTCCATGGTATCCTCAGCATCCATCTATAGAACCATATTACTGTTGCTTCAAGTCTCTCCATTATTGAGAAGATTGTTCAGCATTCATTGCCATATGGGAGGACAGATATCACATAACAGCTCATTACTAGTTTCTAATGAAATTTTTGCTTCTTAATACTCTGCTTAGCTGTTAGAATGCATCTTTGCCTATCCCAATGCACCTTCAGATTTCAGTTCCCCACTTTCCATCCTCTATTAAAACATTTCTCAGATATTTATAAAAGCAAAAAAAAAAAAATTTGGTTGATGGGAAAAGCCCATTTATTCAGAATCTCTCAAGAAAGAAAAAATGCTTTTTATTTTGTTAGTATTTCTCCATTTTACTTAAACTCTAGCAAATCATAATAACATATGATGACAGAGTAGCTAACAAGTCTGCTTACACAGGTCCTTTAACAAGAATGAAGGGAAAGGATGTGTCAAGTGTTTTCTAAAGAAATCTTTTCATGATTATAGCAAATGATTTTATCGCTGACAGATAAGAACCGACTCAAGCCAGTAGATTTATTCATGCTGTCAATAAAACTGTCAGAAGCATTGGTCACCATTCTCACCAGGTACCAGCATCTGATAGCCTTGGCTTTTGTCCTCAGAATCTTGGAAATATTCATGGCATTATTACACTTAGTGTCAATATTATGCTATCCTCTCATCTGAGTTTGAATGAACCCAATGTTATATTGCAAGTTTTTAACCCAGCCATCTTGTTAACAAGATTGGAAATAGCAGTGCGATGAAATACCTTTAGGAGTTGATTTTAAGTAGTTAATATATTTATGAAAAGATGATTCAGTATATATATATATATATATATATATATATAGGTATAAGTTAATCAATAATTTATCAGTAAGCAAGATGTAAATGTGCTGGGGTAAACAGACATAGATGAAAAGATAGATGTAAGCAAACTGAGATAGATAGATAGATAGATAGATAGATAGATAGATAGATATGAAACAGAATGAGATAGATAGGTAGTAGTTGGTTTTAAGTAGTTAATATATTTATGAATAGATGACTCAATATATATATATATATATATATATATATATATATATATATATATATATATAGAGAGAGAGAGAGAGAGAGTGGAGAGGAGGCATGGTGGATAGTGATAGCGGCTTGGATTGAGGAATCGCAGAGCCGAGTTCGAATTCCAGTCAGATCCATTACATTCACTTACGTGCTAATACCCTTGGGAAAGGTATGAATCCTCTTCCTCTCCCTCCAGCTATGGGTAAAATAGCAGGACAGACTGGGTTCTATAGCCTTGGATGGCAACTGGTCTAGGAGAAGGACAACTCTGAATTCAAAACCTGCGGAGGGTCGTTTGGGAACCTTGTGGTATTCGGTGCACCAGGTCTCTGTATTCGTCCCTTCAAAAAGTGTGGATGGTACTGCACGAGGCCTTCACCACTATAATCAAATCTCATGTGCCGATGTCGGGCTGTCGGTTTCCTGGAAACTGATCTACTTGACCCTCATACGTTGAATCTCGATGGGAGAGTCGATTATTATATATATATATATAGGTATAAGTTAATCAATAATCTATCAATAAGGATGATGTGAATGTACTGGGGTAAACAGATATTAGTGAAAATTAGATGTAAGCAAACTGAGATAGATAGATAGATAGATAGATAGATAGATAGATAGATAGATAGATTATTATTGCCAATTTCTTTCACAAAAATTAGGTGATTTACTTGAGCACTTTTTAGTAAAAGCTAGGGACTAGTAAACACTCAGCAATATTTTCATGGTAATTGTTCTGGTGAGCTTTCTTTGTTGGTACTTTGACTTAACAAATTTTAAGTGTAGTACTACTTACTAGATTGGCAGATTGATCTGATAATTTCACTGTTGAAATTACTAGTTGTAATCATAAGTTCTATAAGGTGAGATGGATAAATTGTCATCTAAATTATGTGAAAATGAAAATAACATTGACGTCTTATTTTGACAGATATATTTACCAAAATTACACAAAAACATCTTGAAATACTAAAGAATAAATTTATTCATTGAAAACATTTTTACCTTCAACCACAGTTTCCAAACAACTTCACAATCTCCTGAAACTCTTCTGGACAATCTCCTTGTTTAAGTTGGTGAATGCCATCATCCTTGCCTTCCATTCATCTTTGGTGAGATAAGGAGTTTTGTCTCTTGCTCAACTGCACTCCACATATAATAATCAAGGAGAGTAGCATTCTAGGGTGTTAGGTGGCCAGATGTAAGAAGTGATGTGATTTCAGACATTGTCTGACAGCCATGACTGGGTTGACTGGTGTAGAGTTCTGTTCCAGAGATAGGGTCTTCCAGCAGCCACCCACTCGATCCAGTGCAGCACTACCTCCTCAAGACACTCGATGTAAGCCTCTGTGTTGAGTCTGACGTTCTGTGGGAAGATGAGTGGAGGCATAACATTGCCATCACTAGTAATCACTCCAAACACCTTCATGAACACCAATAGACTCATGCAATCCTTTCCAAATCCTCTGCATTGTCCTCAGATTGAAATGTTTGTATTAGGGCTTCTGGCATGAATGCTCAACAGTGCAGCATGCTTTTTCCAAATTTCTGATGGAGTGAATTGCATCATGGTGCTCTTTTTCTTACAGATGATGCCCAACTGACCCTACTATACTGTGTAGTTGACAAAATCAATAACAAACAACGCACATGTGCAAAATTAAAAATATAAAATGGTGACAATTTACACATTGAACACTGTATATTAATGGTTTCTTCTTTCACATTTCTCACTTGTGGAACTCTCTTCCAGCCTCTTGCTTTCCAGTCAAATTTGATCATTAATTATTTAAATGCAATATCAATCCTCATCTTCTGCCACCTTAATTCCAGTTCTTTTATTGTCCTCTTTTTTTTTCACTATCAGTAACCTGTTGCATCCTAACAGCTTTTATTCCCTTGATTGGGTTGAAATAATTTAAGAAGATTCACTTGAATTTACTTTGTTACTCTTTGGTAAAAGCCATGGACTCAGAGAGACACTTGAATTTACTTTGTTACTCTTTGGTAAAAGCCATGGACTCAGAGAGACACTTGAATTTACTTTTTGTTACTCTTTGGTAAAAGCCATGGACTCAGAGAGACACTTGAATTTACTTTGTTACTCTTTGGTAAAAGCCATGGACTCAGAGAGACACTTGAATTTACTTTGTTACTCTTTGGTAAAAGCCATGGACTCAGAGAGACACTTGAATTTACTTTGTTACTCTTTGGTAAAAACCATGGACTCAGAGACACTTGAATTTACTTTTGTTACTCTTTGGTAAAAATCCATGGACTCAGAGAGACACTTGAATTTACTTTGTTACTCTTTGGTGCCATGGACTCAGAGACACTTGAATTTACTTTGTTACTCTTTGGTAAAAGCCATGGACTCAGAGAGACACTTGAAACTTTGTTACTCTTTGGTAAAAGCCATGGACTCAGAGAGACACTTGAATTGCTGTTACTCTTTGGTAAAAGCCATGGACTCAGAGACACTTGAATTTACTTTGTTACTCTTTGGTAAAAGCCATGGACTCAGAGAGACATGAATTTACTTTGTTACTCTTTTGGTAAAACCATGGACTCAGAGAGACATGAATTTCTTTGTTACTCTTTGGTAAAAAGCCATGGACTCAGAGACACTTGAATTTCTTTGTTACTCTTTTGGTAAAAGCCATGGACTCAGAGAGACACTTGATTTACTTTGTTACTCTTTGGTTGGACTCAGAGAGACACTTGAATTTACTTTGTTACTCTTTGGTAAAAGCCATGGACTCAGAGAGACACTTGAATTTACTTTGTTACTCTTTGGTAAAAGCCATGGACTCAGAGACACTTGAATTTACTTTGTTACTCTTTGTAAAAAAGCCATGGACTCAGAGAGACACTTGAATTTACTTTGTTACTCTTTGGTAAAAGCCATGGACTCAGAGATGAATTTACTTTGTTACTCTTTTGGTAAAAAGCCATGGACTCAGAGAGAGACACTTGAATTTACTTTGTTACTCTTTGGTAAAAAGCCATGGACTCAGAGAGACACTTGAATTTACTTTGTTACTCTTTGGTAAAAACCATGGACAGAGAGACACTTGAATTTACTTTGTTACTTTTTTGGTAATGGATGGACTCAGAGAGACAATTTGAATTTACTTTTGTTACTCTTTGGTAAAAGCCATGGACTCAGAGAGACACTCTTTTTTACTTTGTTACTCTTTGGTAAAAAGCCATGGACTCAGAGACATGAATTTACTTTTTGTTACTCTTTGGTAAAAGCCATGGACTCAGAGAGACACTTGAATTTACTTTGTTACTCTTTGGTAAAAAGCCATGGACTCAGAGAGACACTTGAATTTACTTTATTTACTCTTTGGTAAAGTTTTCCATGGACTCAGAGACACTTGAAACTTTGTTCCTAAAGCCATGGACTCAGAGACACTTGAAATTTGTTACTCTTTGGTAAGCCATTGAACTTGAATTTACTTTGTTACTCTTTGGTAAAAGCCATGGACTCAGAGAGACACTTGAATTTACTTTGTTCTTTTTGGTAAAAAGCCATGGACTCAGAGAGACACTTGAATTTACTTTGTTACTCTTTGGTAAAAGCCATGGACTCAGAGAGACACTTGAATTTTACTTTTGTTACTCTTTGGTCCATGGACTCAGAGAGACACTTGAATTTACTTTGTTACTCTTTGGTAAAAGCCATGGACTCAGAGACACTTGAATTTACTTTGTTACTCTTTGGTAAAAGCCATGGACTCAGAATTCTTTGTTACTCAACTGTTACTCTTTGGTAAAAGCCATGGACTCAGAGACACTTGAATTTACTTTGTTACTCTTTGGTAAAAGCCATGGACTCAGAGAGACACTTGAATTTACTTATTTACTCTTTGGTAAAAGCCATGGACTCAGAGAGACACTTGAATTTACTTTGTTACTCTTTGGTAAAAGCCATGGACTCAGAGACACTTGAATTTACTTTGTTACTCTTTGGTAAAAGCCATGGACTCAGAGAGACACTTGAATTTACTTTGTTACTCTTTGGTAAAAGCCATGGACTCAGAGGACACTTGAATTTATTTTTTACTCTTTGGTAAAAGCCATGGACTCAGAGAGACACTTGAATTTACTTTGTTACTCTTTGGTAAAGCCATGGACTCAGAGAGACACTTGAATTTACTTTGTTACTCTTTGGTAAAAGCCATGGACTCAGAGAGACTTGACTTTGTTACTTTGTAAAACCATTTACTTTGTTACTCTTTGGTAAAACCATGGACTCAGAGAGACACTTGAATTTACTTTGTTACTCTTTGGTAAAAGCCATGGACTCAGAGACACTTGAATTTACTTTTGTTACTCTTTGGTAAAAAGCCATGGACTCAGAGAGACACTTGAATTTACTTTGTTACTCTTTGGTAAAAGCCATGGACTCAGAGACACTTGAATTTACTTTTGTTACTCTTTGGTAAAAGCCATGGACTCAGAGAGACACTAGATTTACTTTGTTACTCTTTGGTAAAACCATGGACTCAGAGACACTTGAATTTACTTTGTTACTCTTTGGTAAAAGCCATGGACTCAGAGAGACACTTGAATTTACTTTGTTACTCTTTGGTAAAAGCCATGGACTCAGAGAGACACTTGAATTTACTTTGTTACTCTTTGGTAAAAGCCATGGACTCAGAGAGACACTTGAATTTACTGTTACTCTTTGGTAAAAAGCCATGGACTCAGAGACACTTGTTAATCTTTGGTAAAAACCATGGACTTTGTTATTTTTTGGTAAAAGCCATGGACTCAGAGACACTTGAATTTACTTTGTTACTCTTTGGTAAAAGCCATGGACTCAGAGACACTTGAATTTACTTTGTTACTCTTTGGTAAGACCATTCAGAGAGACACTTGAATTTACTTTGTTACTCTTTGGTAAAAGCCATGGACTCAGAGAGACACTTGAATTTACTTTGTTACTCTTTGGTAAAAGCCATGGACTCAGAGAGACACTTGAATTTACTTTGTTACTCTTTGGTAAAAGCCATGGAAAAGCCATGGACTCAGAGAGACACTTGAATTTACTTTGTTACTCTTTGGTAAAAGCCATGGACTCAGAGAGAATTTACTTTTGTTACTCTTTGGTAAAAGCCATGGACTATTTACTGAATTTACTTTGTTACTCTTTGGTAAAAGCCATGGACTCAGAGAGACACTTGAATTTACTTTGTTACTCTTTGGTAAAAGCCATGGACTCTTTGGTAGAGAGACACTTGAATTTACTTTGTTACTCTTTGGTAAAAGCCATGGACTCAGAGAGACACTTGAATTTGCTGTTACTCTTTGGTAAAAGCCATGGACTCAGAGACACTTGAATTTACTTTGTTACTCTTTGGTAAAAGCCATGGACTCAGAGAGACACTTGAATTTACTTTGTTACTCTTTGGTAAAAGCCATGGACTCAGAGACACTTGAATTTACTTTGTTACTCTTTGGTAAAAGCCATGGACAGAGAGACACTTGAATTTACTTTGTTACTCTTTGGTAAAAGCCATGGACTCAGAGAGAGAATTTACTTTGTTACTCTTTGGTAAAAGCCATGGACTCAGAGAGACACTTGAATTTACTTTGTTACTCTTTGGTAAAAGCCATGGACTCAGAGAGAGACACTTGAATTTACTTTGTTACTCTTTGGTAAAAAGCCATGGACTCAGAGAGACACTTGAATTTACTTTGTTACTCATGAATTTACTTTTGTTAAAAGCCATGGACTCAGAGACACTTGAATTTACTTTGTTACTCTTTGGTAAAAGCCATGGACTCAGAGAGACACTTGAATTTACTTTGTTACTCTTTGGTAAAAGCCATGGACTCAGAGAGACACTTGAATTTACTTTGTTACTCTTTGGTAAAAGCCATGGACTCAGAGAGACACTTGAATTTACTTTGTTACTCTTTGGTAAAAGCCATGGACTCAGAGAGACACTTGAATTTACTTTGTTACTCTTTGGTAAAAGCCATGGACTCAGAGAAAAGCCATGGACTTGAACTTTGTTACTCTTTGGTAAAAGCCATGGACTCAGAGAGACACTTGAATTTACTTTGTTACTCTTTGGTAAAAAGCCATGGACTCAGAGAGACATTTGAATTTACTTTGTTACTCTTTTTGGACTCAGAGATGGACTCTTGAAGTTACTCTTTGGTAAAAAGCCATGGACTCAGAGAGACACTTGAATTTAACTCTTTGGTAAAAGCCATGGACTCAGAGAGACACTTGAATTTACTTTGTTACTCTTTGGTAAAAGCCATGGACTCAAGAGAGACACTTTTGAATTTACTTTGTTACTTGGGACACTAGAAGCCATGGACTCAGAGAGACCTTGAATTTACTTTGTTACTCTTTGGTAAAAGCCATGGACTCAGAGAGACACTTGAATTTACTTTGTTACTCTTTGGTAAAAGCCATGGACTCAGAGAGACACTTGAATTTACTTTGTTACTCTTTGGTAAAAGCCATGGACTCAGAGAGACACTTGAATTTACTTTGTTACTCTTTGGTAAAAGCCATGGACTCAGAGAGACACTTGAATTTACTTTGTTACTCTTTGGTAAAAGCCATGGACTCAGAGAGACACTTGAATTTACTTTGTTACTCTTTGGTAAAAGCCATGGACTCAGAGAGACACTTGAATTTACTTTGTTACTCTTTGGTAAAGCCATGGACTCAGAGACACTTGAATTTACTTTGTTACTCTTTGGTAAAAAGCCATGGACTCAGAGAGACACTTGAATTTACTTTGTTACTCTTTGGTAAAAGCCATGGACTCAGAGAGACACTTGAATTTACTTTTGTTACTCTTTGGTAAAGCCATGGACTCAGAGAGACTTGAATTTGCTTTTGTTACTCTTTGGTAAAAGCCATGGACTCAGAGAGACACAGCAAAGTTCAAAAGTTATACATTTGAATGTCTTTTTTTTTTTTTGTCAGTTAATGAATACAGAATTATTTTCAAAGTTCAACCTTGTTTTTTTCTTCACAGAAGGAAAGTGGGGAGATATCTACTTCAACCACATCAGTAACAATGTCCACTCTAATGACTGAAAGAATACAGAATACTGAAACCTGATTTAACAGCGGTAAAACTTCTAAATTTCCAAATCTATAACTTCTTTTCCCTTCCTGCACTTTGATGTTTGATGTAAAATCATCTGGCAACATTTATAGAAAACATTCATACCATTAATTACAACAAACAGTTTCTGATATCTCACTGTCCATAACTCCAGACCCCAGAGTTTCACCATAAAAAGAAACATTAGCTGCTGTTGACTTTTGACTGATTAGAAATATATTTATTACATATTCTGCTTATCTATCATGGGAATTTTTCTCTGCATAGGAATAGTGTCTAATTTAATGTAAAATGCAGCCACAAATATTGCACCTGGAAGACCGGCCATCAGACCCTGGGGGTTTAGATCTCCTTCCAGTAAAATGACCAAAGATTCTATTTGTCATTACTCTCCTTGAATTTCTACTGGAGCACTGAAAAGGCCATTCGTTTGACCAAATGACCAAAATACATCTCCACTTTTTGACTGGCAGCTATATCTTCTCTTTTAATCTGGAAATTTATTATCAGTGGAAGTGACACTAGCATGTCTTTTCATGATCTTTTCAAGTTGTTCTGACAAAACATGAAGATTGAACTTATTCACTGTGGTTCTAACGAATCTTTCATTTTCATGTGATAAGTTATCATTTTACCAATTTCTGCTTGCTAGCAAAGTTTCTAGTAATTTAATAATGCAGTTTCTCAGTTTTGCTACATGTTGATTTCAATATTTTTTTAAATAAATATTAAAAGATGAAAATAAACATGAAAAACATTTAAATATTAAAAAAAAAACATTATTATATATGCAAATTATATATATGTAAATGTTTATATGTGTCTTGTTTGTATTTATTGGCCCTAAAGAAAGTGAGAGTATTAGCGGAGGTCATATGAGTGCACTCATCCATTTGATTGGGGTGGGGTTTATTCCAATCTACACTGGGGAATGATGCAAAATACTTTCCCCTCTCCTTTTATATGCAAAAGTACAGAAATGCATGCTGGGATATCTTCCTAGCCAATAAAATAGGCTGAATCTCAGTTTCATCTGATTTAGTCCCAGTCTGTCTTGTCTTGACATCAGAATGCTATGTTTGCTTTTGTGTGTCAATGCTAATTCTTAGTTTATGAACTTTTTGCCATATTACTTTTGATTTGCCTTATTATTGTTGATTTGTCTTGCATATATTTTTTGCTTTCTTTATATTATTTTTTGCCCTGTTCTTTTTCTTGATATTGCTTATTATAAAATTTATCAATTCTCTTTATTGGAGAGTTCTCTTACTTATTTTGCATTTGACTATGGCTACCCACTCTGCACTACAAAACAGTCAAATCCTGTGGAGTGAGTAGACATGGATAAATACAAAATAAAGAATAGAACTGTCCAACAAACAGAATGAACAAAATTTTTAATAAAAAGAGAAAGGAACAGGGCAAAAATAAAATAACATCAAGCAAGCAAACAACATATGCAAAGCAAATTTACAGTGAGAAGGCAAAAAGTTCACAAACTAAGAATTTGTGTCAACAAACAAAAGCAAGTTTGGACAAGTGAATGTAACAGTCCATCTTCTAGACAAGTCATATCCGAACCAGAGATCCTCTATGTGAGAGGCTCAGCTTGTCAGTGACTGAGTTGTGCTCTTTCTGGTCTGGGGCACCAGTGATGGATTATCTCAGCAACCCTGAGTTTTTGCTTACCTTGTGATTGATTCAGAATGTGCTATCTCCCAACAGCATAGTCTTCAGAGGAAGCTGGGCAAATTTGCCCGACTCTCATTGGTGTGACCTTGGTTTAAAGGAAATAGCATAGCACACCTTCTACCATTGCCCTTAGGTGCAACCACTGTCAAGTTAATGACTCATTTGATCCCAAACATATTGTATCCATCGACATCACATATGCATATGATAATGTGTCACCCCCATTTTCTGGGGTGAAACAGATGGAGTTTCTGACATTGCAGCTGTGGTAAGAATGGTGGTGTGAACAGTGTGAATGGAGGTAATGATACGAATGCTATTCTCATCAGGATCTGGTTGGATTCTTTGGGCATTAGCTGAAGATGAAAATCAGAACTGAGAGAAAGCATTTGTTATCGACAGATTTCAGCAAAAGATGGGTAACTGTGGTAAGCTTGGTTCATGTGAATGGGGCCAGCTTGATTTTCTTTTTTAAGTCCACTTTGATGCAATAGGGCAGTTTCCTGTGAACCCTCCGCTGCTTAAATTAGACACTATTTGTTTATGTAGTTAATGCAAGTAGGTGTTGTTCCCAGCAGTCTCTTTTGTTATGGTTTATGTCAAGATTCCCAACCTCCCCAGTTTTTTTTTTTTCTTTTTTTTGTATCTCAACTGGGTTAATCTTTGATTTTACCATTCCAACATTTATTTTCTTCCCACTCCATTAGTGAGTGTGCTTCTTGATTCTGTCTACAGGAAGAATACACTGGCCACTCGTATTATTTTTGAGGTGTGGATGGGTCCCACTAACATTTGTTATTTTTTAGTTTGAATGTTTTGTTATATTTTAGTTTTGCTTTTGGGTTCATCGCCTCCCCTCCTCATTTCATGTTCATGCTATTTTTATAAGAAAAAAAGACATTTGAACTTTATAAATTTTTTTGTCATGGGGTTTTGTGTAGGTTCTCCATGAATATTTGGTATTGTGGTACATGTTGGATTGAATGGTGATGGAGGAGTTCTTGTGGTGAATGAGTAATTTGTAATGCATGAATGAATTTGTTGTACAAATGCAGCAATAAATATACACTCCAGTTATGACTGAAATCAACATATACAGTTATGTAGACATGAACTGATATCATTTTTTTTATTATCATTTTAACCCAAGCAAGCTAATAAAGCTACTAGAATGCAAGCAATAAAAGAAATTGAGAAAGCATTATTGAGGATAAAGGACAATAAAAAAAACTCAGGATTAAAAAAATCATATGATGATGGCTAAGACCGCATTTAAATTTTTGAAGATTATATTTGAAAGGAAAGCTAGAAATGGGTAAAGGGTTCCACAGGTGAGAAGAGTAAATGAAGAAAATATTAGAATAGAGATTTACAGTTATATCTAGCAATTTCAACAGTAAAATGATGAGACCTACTTGCCAATCTAGTACAATGCTCAAATTCATGAACCTGAGATACAAAAGTGGAAATCTCATCAGAATAATTGCCATGAAAATATTTATAGAAAAGGTACTATGTTAGAGAGATGGGAAAGCAATGGAAGCCAATCTACTTGATATTCACAATGAACTATATCCAGAACAGGTCAAGGTCTTGTAGATCATTCCCTTCTCTTCTGTGTGGATCACCTTTTATTGAGGTTTTTGACCACACAGGAAAATTAGCAATGATTTTAAAAGCTAGACCCCCCCACACACACTTTAACTAAATTGCAAATGCTGGCTCTGTAAGTTAGAATTTCTTGGTCCTATTTCACTGGAGCCAAAATACTAGATCAGAACTAATAACATTCCAGATTCTTTTTTGGATTTTGTCAAGAATCTCTAAATACATAGCAGAAGCACCAGGCCAGATGTGGCAGCAATATTCAAAGCATGGACTAATGGTAGACTTATAAGTTCTCTGACATTTCTCAAAAGATTCATAGATTATAAATGCAGACTGGTTCTTTAATTCTTTAGACAAAAGTTTAATTAATTATAAAGTTTTCTCCCATTCCATCTTCATTCAGATACTTTAAATTTATCTCCAACCCAGTCTAACTTTGCTTTCCAAAATGTCAAAAACAGTAAGTGTGATTTTCTTTCTTTCACCATTTACAACTATTTCTTACAATTCCATCTTTTTTCTCTCATCTTCAGACTTATCTGAGTTCAGCAGAGTTGGTGCCAATTATTTTGAAACTATTTTTTTTAATAGATTTATTTTAAATCTAGAAAAACATATTCTGTTTTGTGTAAAAGAATTATCTTTGGCAAAAAACAGTATTAGGTAAGTGAATGACAAATTGTAAAAATTTCTATATAATATGTTTCAACCTCTAAAAAAGACTTCATCAGACTAAAGCAATGTTTTTTACTGACATAATTATATATATATATATATATGTAGTGAGAATGATAAGATGAAAAACAAATAGGAAATGTTTATCAATCTAACATGTTTCACTTTTATAAATCCTCATGAAAGAAGAAAAGTGAAACATGTTAGACTGATAAACATTTCCTATATATTCTTTATCTTTTCATTCTGTTAGTTTCTGATCTATATCTGAACCCAGCTCATGTAAGGGTAAATATAAATTTAGGAGTTCTGGGATTGCAAAGGAAAATATTTGTCGCAGATTACTTCCACAACGAAGAGAACAAATCACTGTAAGTTTAGATTCGAATATCAGCAGCAGAAAGAGATATTGAAATCTCAATTCAATCTATGTCACAAATCCCAATGCACATAACCAGTCAGAAAAATGACCCACTCCCAACAAACACGGTAGCCCAAATACACAAATTTTTGTCTTTTTTTTTTTCCACTTTGAGAACACCAACTGCTTTTATTAGCCAAGCATTTTTTCATTCGTTGACAACTGGGAGAAGATGCAAAATATTAGCATATCAAAATATCTTTATGGCAACTCCAGTGACTGACTTGTTTCTAATTTGAATATTCCGTCTTCAGCATATAATGCAGAATATGTGCCTATTTTTTTAGCAAGTAACTTTCTTTTCTGCCACATTTTCTGTAGGATACATGCGACACACTGTTGCTTGGTTTGACAAGGTAATTCGCTGTTTTCTTCACTATAATTGGTTATAATTTTTGCCATATAATTGTAATTCAATTCCATAACATTGTTCAGATATAGAAACTTATATTTCATATTATCCCCAAAACATTATTATATCATTAAAACAAACAGTAAGAAAAAAGGGCAAAGAGTAAATCTTCTGCTTTAGAAAAAGAAAATTAACTAATTTTTTCAATTACTTCACTGTCATTTTAAAGAAAGAAGCTTTTCAACAGTTTTTTGTATGTTTTTTTTAATACCATGTGCATCTATAATGCATTGACCATAAAAAATTGAAAGGTACTGACAAATTTAGTCAGGCATATTGCCTTTGTAACATTCCCTTTAAGACAAACTCTTTTAACAGTAAAACAAAAAACTGACAAGCTATAAATTCTATACCAAATTGGTACACATTAACTGACCAGTGATAATGGCAGATACCCCTTTTATATGTCAGTAACAAGAGCAGACAACCCAACATGTTTTTTTAGTCAAGGGACATAACTCATCTTATACAGTTTTAATAATAATAATGATAATAATAACCTTACATATTTTGCAATTGTTTCTTTCTCATATTTTAAAGGTATCTTCCAGGTGGTACATTAGCCCATGAAACAGATATTGAATGATGGAAGATAACAAACAAAATAAAGACTTGAGTAAAAAAAATATTGCCGAGTTTATTTTTGTTAGAGAAAATACATCAACAAAAATAAGGATTGATGGGAAGACAAATAAGTTTTGGTTCTAAATTGGTCTTCATGAACCAGTTCATTCTTTGTTAACACAACTGTGTTAAATCCCTTTCGCACCACAAAATTCACCTTTTCAGGATTTGACTTTTATTTGCTGCAAATGAAATGGCAATTGGAGCTCTTATTTGTCTTCCCATCAATGCAGATGAGCTTTGTCTTCTGCCTACAAGTGGAATAGCTCGACAACTTAGGAGTAGTCTGGGTAAATTACTCTCTATATTACAATCCACTGGAGAAAATGCTTTTAATCCTATTTTTACCATTCTCTCCACAATTCCATTTGACTATAGATGGTAAGATGTTGTTTTCTATGGAATGCAGCCAAAAAAATTTGTTCCAAATCCATTCTTTCAAACTCACAATATCTCAACACTTCTTTCAATCACTAAGTGGGTTGGGCAGGCATTTTTTTCAGGACAACAAGCAGGTTTTGCTGTTCCAGCAGACCATGATGTAGATAGAGAAATTATAAAAAGAGATAAGTGTCTTGATCTCAACAGACAAGGAAGTTCTATAAAAATTAAAGATGACAGTAGTCCCAATTATTACTGGAGCACTAGGAGTGTTCCCATAGAATCATAAGCAAAGACTGAACAAACTAGAAATTAGAAAAGTTGGAGTCATTCAGATGAGAGCATTTCTGAAAAAAGAATGCTGAGGAGAGTACTAAAGTATTTAGGTGACTTGCTGTCACTTATTCCCCAATGTAGACAATGTAAATCAAGGAGTGAAGCATAATAATAATGGTAATATCATAAAGGATTAGAATGGTAGTCATACTTCCTGTAGAATCGTGCCTTAATGTTTCTGTATGAAACAGAGAAATCAAAATGAAATGAAATATATCTATTAGATTCCATCCAACCCAATCAGAAATAATTTGCCAAGTGAATTTTGAGAGCTGGACCAAATAATTAAAGTTTTAATTATCATTATTGTAGTGAAAAGAATTAATCACTTATGCTTAATTGGTACTTCTTGAATAGAATGATTTAATAAGTACTTCAGGAACTGGTTTTTATCCACTTTGTCTTTTAGGTGAAGTTGTCTCATTAGACGAAACTTGACATAATTAGGTCTGCAAAGTGCCGGTTTCATTCGTATTATCTTGATTATATTCAGATTAAGAGAAAGTTCAATTATGTTCATGTCATTAAACATCAGAAAAGCAATCTTTGTATATTCCATATTATGTATATATACTAGCAGTACCCTTGAAAACTTTACACTGTTTCTATCAACTAGCTACATTCCATCATTGCCAATCGAACGACAAACTACTGCTAGTCATGATAAATAGATGTCCTCTTAGGGAGGATTCATACCTTGAGAGGCTATTGGGCCTTATACTCACACTCGACCTCAAGTGGAACTTGTACATACGATCCATCACTAAAGATGAAGGTAAAATGGTCAGCTTCCTGTATCACTCCTCATGCTATCCTCTACCTTTACAAGAGTCAGATCAGGCCAAAAATGGAATACTGTTGTCGTATTTGAGTGAGTGTAGCCCAGTTCTCACTTTCCAGTCTCGATAGAGTTTAAAAACGTCTTCTAATCCTTGTGGGTGACAAATTATTTTCCACTTTCCAACCTCTCTCTCTCACATGCAGGAAGTGGCAAGCCTCTCTTTCTGCTCTATCACTACTTGGATGAACTACAGTTCTAACCTTTACAGCTAGGACCCACCATACCACTTACATTGAAGAAAACCACCCACATTCCCTCAGTATTCAATTGGTAAAAAGTAAGTTTCACTGAAACAGCTTCTTCCCCCAAACCACTGATCTGTGGAACCGACTCCCAAGAGGATGTTTGCCTAATCACCACAATCTTTACCTGCTCAAGTTTTGTGATGTCAATGAACATTCATTTGACACTTTTGTGATACCAATGAATACTCGTTGTCACTTTTGTAATGCTCGTAGTAGAGACTTTTTAATCACAGATACAACTATTGTATGCCGTTGAACAATATTGGTGTCAAACACCATCAAATATCACTCACATTAATAGTACTTGCTCGATAATACTTGCTTAAATAGTAATCACTGTATAGTGATCTGAATAGAGAAATAGTATATAGAGTAGAGAATAGTGGTCTGAATAGTAATAGAGGAAAGACTAGAATGGTGATCAATTGGACGTCACACCACTTCCTACTTATGCATTTCCGCTATGGTTACATGGTCTACTTAATTCAATAATGGGATCGCCTGTGTTTGCTCACTGGCAATCTATGTTCAAACTCAAGTGTTGGCAGCAACACTTTATTCATATATATAACATCAAGTCTAGTTAATTGTTATCTTCTCCTCCTATACATATAAACTGCCTCTCAATGTAATCCTCTACCTCAAGTGACTCCCAGACCTTATACAGGGTGAACGTCACTGTAAAAAAAATTGAATTTTCTAATGAATCATAAATCTTAATTCCTTACGAGTTCCATGACTACAAAATAACCATAGAAATTCCCCGAGTACATTATTAAATATTTGTCCTTAACAAAATATTGTAATAACCATTATAATTATGTAAGTAAGAGGATACAAATGAAAAGTTTCAAAAGTGACAAGTTATTCCAATTTCACTAAATCAGATGTTAAATGCATGAGAGTGATATCACCTCCTCTATCTTCCCTTTTGTTTCTTTATTTCTTTCTTTCTTTCATGGGTGATCTCAACTGTTAGGTGGACAATAAGCAACAGAACAGAAAATGGTGGGTGATTAGAAATTTTGTAGGGCAATATAGGATTTTGAATATTAAGAAGGTATTTGAACATATGCTACCAAAAAATAAAATTATTCAAAGGAGATATGCAAAGAACCTGTGGAAAAATAAAACTGGAGGCTAAATGGGAAAAACTTGGACATATTCTTAGATACAATATAAATACCCCTGCAAGCAAGGAATATTTTGGTATTTTCTACAGTTTTGAGAAGGGTCATTAACATTCAAATAGTCCTTCAAACAAAATGATTTTTTTTTCAGATATGAATCAGGAAGAACAAAAACAACAAAAAATATTTGATGAATTTTTATTATTTACTAGTAGTGTATATTCTTTTTTATTTTATGATTAAAACAACAATTGTTTAATTTTTTTTGTCAACACTTGCAACACTAACACTACTCATAAAAAGTAACCTAGACCAGAAAACTAAATTTTTTATATATATATATATATATATATATATATATATATATATATATATATATACTTCTTTTGTCATTTTGTTAAGTCCAGTAAATTTCCTACTCTGGACATTGTTAAATAGAGCTGACTATGACTATAAAATATACATTTAAATGCTTATATATATATATATATATATATATATATAGATAGATAGATAGATAGACATATATTAATAATAATAATTCAGTAATTTTTTTCACAAAATAAATCAGTTTAGTTTTAAAATTTTTTCACTTAAAATAATTCAGTATAGTTTTATGAAAGTCTAATTAGAAACTTTTGACTTTTTAGATAATTCTATGATTTAATTTCTGCATGAAAAATATGAAGTAATGTGCAATAACAGATGATAACAATGGTTACAAATAATCATTACAACTACTGCGGGACCCTAAATTATAGAATTTGACAAAAATTTGAATATCTTTAAAAATTATTTATTTTGTTTATTTATTTTTTGATCCCTTCAACAAAAAAATTATTTTTAGAAGCCAATTTATTTTGCATTTTCTTTAAGGCTCTTATATTCTTTTGTTACTTCCAATTAAATTTTGATGAGGCAAATATAAATTCTTTCTATAAAAATATTATATAAAAATAATTCAGATTAAATACTTATTAAATATGCTTTTAAAAATTATGAAAATTAATTGTTACTGCTTATATTGTAAATGCAGTTTGTTAGTAATATATGAATTGGGATTTGAGTATAGATCAAATATGGATTGGAATGCAACAAAATGAGAGGATAAGGATCAAATGGAAAATGATTATAGATCTAACATGTTTCAACTTTGATTAAAGCTTCATCAGAGAATGAAATACGTAGATGATAGCACAATTTTCTTCCTTTTTCTTTTCTCTGTCATATTTCATTCTCAGAGGTAGCTATATTGTAAGTAAAAGACGTTAGATCTATAAATGTTTTCCTATTTATTCCTTAGCAATATATATATATATATATATATATATATATATATATATATATATATATATATATATATATATATTTAAGTTATAAAAAAACTTGGTAATTCGTATGGGTAGTCCCAGGAGGATGAAATCCTGCGAACTCAATGTAAATCCAGAGCTAATTTAAAGAAAAACAGACTACTTTAAGGTTCCATTATAATAATTTATTTCACAAGAGCCTTTTTAAGGGACACTGGATCATCAGATTACACTTGCAAAAAGTGTTAGCTGATGATCCAGCAGCCGTTGAAAGGGCTCTGGTGAAATAAATTATTATAATAATAAATTTAAAGTTAATAAATATATATATATATATATATATATATATATATATATATATATAACAACAGGGATTAAGATTAAAGATTCTTATTGCTCTGTTTAATCAAAACATTCAGCTCTGTATGTGAATCAATTTTAATTGTTAATATTTAATATTTTAGATTATGTTAATAGGATTCACTTGGATTACATACCAATGGATTTTTTTATCTATCTATCTATCTATCTATCTATATATATATATATATATATATATATATATATATATATATATATATATATATATATATATATACATTTAGTAGGCTGATAGTAAATTCATTACATGTTCACAATATGGTATCAATTTTTTGTTCTTCTGAATTAAGGTGGCGACAAACCGTCAAAATATCATTCTATGCCAAAAATATTTATATTCCACCAGTTCAACTTATAGCCACATTATGTTGAAACACCAGTTCCCCTATGATTACCAAAGTTAAGCAACATTGAGCCTGGTCAGTACTTAGGTGGATGACTGCTTAGGAATAGCAAATGCTGTAAGCTTGGATGTGCAGGTGGTGTAATGGATAATGGTATGGAATTGTTAATCAGAGAACTGAGTTCCAATTCCAGCTGGTTTGGTTTGGTTTACGACATATCAACCTCAATGGATCATTTAATGCCAACAACTTTTTTTTTTCTGGTAATATTTTTGTTTTGTCAAAAATCCATCTCTGTTAATATTTTTTGTCTAAAATATATAACTAGTAACATTATTTTTTCAAAAACGTACAGCTGGTGACATTATTTTTTCAAAAACGTATCATCAGCGGCCTTGCTGTTGGACATAGTTCATCATCTCACCCAGGACATGGATGTAGTTTATCGTCATACCCAGGACGCAGATGTAGTTTATCATCATACCCAGGACAATTCTAGCTGGGTTTATTATATTCACTTATGCTCAAATACCCTAGGGAAAGGTATGAATTCACCTCTTCTCTCCCCAGATACAGCTAAAACATGTTTCACTAAAACCATTATTATCTTAAGAAAAAAATTGTATAAAAATATTTAGATTTCAGCATTAAATAACCCATAGAGGTTGATATGCTGCTAAACATAATAAACCAACCAACTTATATATTTGTTTGTTAGTTTAATGCCTGTTAATTTAATTTTCTCATCCTTTAGTAATATTCTTTATCTGTTATTCAAACTTTATCTCAGAAACAGCAATCAACCAGAAGTGGTTATGTCCCTTTTTTGTTGTAAGTAGTTTAAGCCCACAAACCATTTTCTTGACTCTTGGGTCATCTATGATCTGAGTGTTTGTTTGTATCACTTTGGAAAAGGAAGCCATAACATAGAATTGGTTGTGGTAGGGGTAGTTTCACACAACACTGCAAGTTGCTACAAAACCAAAACATTAACTAAATATCTGAGTTGTATTTCATTAGAGTGAGATTTTTATATGGATGCCATACATAGTGCCAAATTCAGTCAGAAATAATTGTCAGCTGTTTCCCAGATGAATGAAATAGTAGGTCTTAGTGAGGACCATCCTTCTTCAAACCACATGAACTAGCACTGTAGAATCACAAACAAAGGACTGTACTAAATAACAGAAAGCACATGAGGACTTTCAACAGCAGCAACAACTAAAATGGATAGCACATGTAATTCAAAGGGAAAATAATAACATAATCAAGATGTTGGTGTTCCACACTACTTCAAACAAAAGGTTAAAAAAACTCATCAGTACTTCAAAGAGCAATATATTAGTAAATTTAAGAAACCCATTTTCCTGAAATTATTTTTTTTATAGAATGATTTTATAAATTTCAACCAAAACCGTCTTGGCCACTCGATCAATGAATAACAAATATTTCCTTATAAGGAAACAACTAACAATATCATTACCATTTAAGATAATTATAAAAATAGCAAAATAACCTTTATTGCCAAAGACCTGATGCTATTTTATTTAAACAGTTTTTACACAATCTAGTTGTCAGCCATTGAAATATACCAGACATTTCTACTTTGGATATGGCTTTTTTATATTTCTCTAATCTGACTTTAAGAGAAAGACAAGTTATTTGCTTATATTGTTTTCTACACCTACATGGGATGTTGTATATGCAATCTTTTGTCATCCACTTTTCTTGTGGGAAATGACACTATCATAAGAAATTAATGAAGAATATATCAAATGGGGTAATATCGAAAAATGTTTTGAATTCATTCAATGGCTCTTGTTACAGTTGATAATATCCTTACTAATAATACTTTTAGAAAAATATACCATCTTCTTTCTTTGTTAATTTTTTGCCCAAAGAACACTGTAGAATGTATCAGCTAAATATATGGTAACAAAAGACTCACAAAATAATTGAGTTCAATATTCCAAACTACTCTTAGAAAGATAATTTGCTGGAAAATTCATTATGTGTTCTGTCCGAAAAGTATCTAACCATCAAATATTTTAAAATATCCCCATATATATATATATATATATATATATATATATATATATATATATATATATAAAGTTATATTTAAGTAGCAATAATTTATTTAAACATGTTTTGTTTACTAAAAATAAATAAGAAAAATAAAAAGAAATAAAACTGACAAGGTCTCTTTCAGTTTTCCAATCTAAATTGAAGGTAAATTCTTCAAAATTTATGGGTTTTTTTTCTATGTTATTATTTTCAAGTACTTTTGATTGCTTCAGTCATTATCAAGAACTGGATGTTGTCAGTATGGTAGCCTTGGGTGGCAACTAATCTGACAGATGGAAAACCCTGAATTTCAAAGGTGATGGGAAACTACTCCATTATCTTTTCCAGTTCATAGATAAAAAAAAAAAAGAAATTTGTGGAGAGTCATATTTTGCTAATGTCCTGCAGAAGTAGGACAATAAATAAAATTACCAGAGAGATAAAGGGAAAGAGAGAGAGAAGAGAAATAAGAAATAGAGAGGCAGATAAAGAGATGAAATAACATTCTATCTCTCTCTCTCTTTCTCCTTTCCTTTTCTCTGTCTTTCTCTTTCACCTTTTCTTTTCTCTGTCTTTCTCTTTCTCCTTTCCTTTTCTCTGTCTTTCTCTTTCTCCTTTCCTTTTCTCTGTCTCTCTCTTTCTCCTTTCCTTTTCTCTGTCTCTCTCTTTCACCTTTTGTTTTCTCTTTCTCTTTCTCCTTTCCTTTTCTCTGTCTTTCTCTTTCTCCTTTCCTTTTCTCTGTCTCTCTCTTTCTCCTTTCCTTTTCTCTTTCTCTCTCTTTCCTTTTATTTTCTCTGTCTTTCTCTTTCTCCTTTCCTTTTCTCTGTCTTTCTCTTTCTCCTTTCCTTTTCTCTGTCTTTCTCTTTTTGCCTTTCCTTTTCTCTGTCTCTCTCTTTTTCTCCTTTCCTTTCTCTGTCTTTCTCTTTCTCTTTCCCTTTTCTCTTCTCTCTTTCTCCTTTTCTCTTCTCTCTCTTTCTCCTTTCCTTTTTTCTCTCTCTCTCTCACCTTTTCCTTTTCTCTGTCTTTCTCTTTCTCCTTTCCTTTTCTCTGTCTTTCTCTTTCTCCTTTCCTTTTCTCTGTCTCTCTCTTTCTCCTTTCCTTTTCTCTGTCTCTTTTCTTTTATTTTCTCTGTCTCTCTCTTTCTCCTTTCCTTTTCTCTGTCTTTCTCTTTCTCCTTTCCTTTTCTCTGTCTTTCTCTTTTTGCCTTTCCTTTTTCTCTGTCTCTCTCTTTCTCCTTTCCTTTTCTCTGTCTTTCTCTTTCTCCTTTCCTTTTTTCTCTCTCTCTCTCTTTCTCTTTTTCCTTTTCTCTGTCTCTCTCTTTCTCCTTTCCTTTTCTCTGTCTTTCTCTTTCTCCTTTCCTTTTCTCTGTCTCTCTCTTTCTCCTTTCCTTTTCTCTGTCTTTCTCTTTCTCCTTTTCTTTTCTCTGTCTTTCTCTTTCTCCTTTCCTTTTCTCTGTCTCTCTCTTTCTCCTTTCCTTTTCTCTGTCTTTCTCTTTCTCCTTTCCTTTTCTCTGTCTTTCTCTTTTGCCTTTCCTTTTCTCTGTCTCTCTCTTTCTCCTTTTATTTTCTCTGTCTCTCTCTTTCTCCTTTCCTTTTCTCTGTCTCTCTCTTTCTCCTTTTATTTTCTCTGTCTTTCTCTTTCTCCTTTCCTTTTCTCTGTCTTTCTCTTTCTCCTTTTATTTTCTCTGTCTTTCTCTTTCTCCTTTCCTTTTCTCTGTCTCTCTCTTTCTCCTTTCCTTTTCTCTGTCTTTCTCTTTTGCCTTTCCTTTTCTCTGTCTCTCTCTTTCTCCTTTCCTTTTCTCTGTCTCTCTCTTTCTCCTTTCCTTTTCTCTGTCTCTCTCTTTCTCCTTTCCTTTTCTCTGTCTCTCTCTTTCTCCTTTCCTTTTCTCTGTCTTTCTCTTTCTCCTTTTATTTTCTCTGTCTCTCTCTTTCTCCTTTCCTTTTCTCTGTCTTTCTCCTTTCCTTTTCTCTGTCTTTCTCTTTCTCCTTTTATTTTCTCTGTCTTTCTCTTTCTCCTTTCCTTTTCTCTGTCTTTCTCTTTCTCCTTTTCCTTTTTCTGTCTCTCTCTTTCTCCTTTCTTTTCTCTGTCTCTCTCTTTTCTCCTTTTCTTTTCTCTCTCTTTCTCTTCTGCCTTTCCTTTTCTCTGTCTCTCTCTTTTGCCTTTCCTTTTCTCTGTCTCTCTCTTTCTCCTTTTCTTTTCTCTGTCTCTCTCTTTCTCCTTTCCTTTTCTCTGTCTCTCTCTTTCTCCTTTCCTTTTCTCTGTCTCTCTCTTTCTCCTTTCCTTTTCTCTGTCTTTCTCTTTCTCCTTTTATTTTCTCTGTCTCTCTCTTTCTCCTTTCCTTTTCTCTGTCTTTCTCCTTTCCTTTTCTCTGTCTTTCTCTTTCTCCTTTTATTTTCTCTGTCTTTCTCTTTCTCCTTTCCTTTTCTCTGTCTTTCTCTTTCTCCTTTTATTTTCTCTGTCTTTCTCTTTCTCCTTTTATTTTCTCTGTCTTTCTCTTTCTCCTTTTATTTTCTCTGTCTCTCTCTCTCCTTTCCTTTTCTCTGTCTCTCTCTTTCTCCTTTTATTTTCTCTGTCTTTCTCTTTCTCCTTTTATTTTCTCTGTCTTTCTCTTTCTCCTTTCCTTTTCTCTGTCTCTCTCTTTTTCTCCTTTTCCTTTTCTCTGTCTTTCTCTTTCTCCTTTCCTTTTCTCTGTCTTTCTCTTTTGCCTTTCCTTTTCTCTGTCTCTCTCTTTCTTTCCTTTTCCTTTTCTCTGTCTTTCTCTTTCTCCTTTCCTTTTCTCTGTCTTTCTCTTTCTCCTTTCCTTTTCTCTGTCTCTCTCTTTCTCCTTTCCTTTTCTCTGTCTTTCTCTTTCACCTTTTCTTTTCTCTGTCTTTCTCTTTCTCCTTTTCTTTTCTCTGTCTTTCTCTTTCTCCTTTCCTTTTCTCTGTCTCTCTCTTTCTCCTTTCCTTTTCTCTGTCTTTCTCTTTCTCCTTTCCTTTTCTCTGTCTTTCTCTTTTGCCTTTCCTTTTCTCTGTCTCTCTCTTCCTCCTTTCTTTTTCTCTGTCTTTCTCTTTCTCCTTTTATTTTCTCTGTCTTTCTCTTTCTCCTTTCCTTTTCTCTGTCTCTCTCTTTCTCCTTTCCTTTTCTCTGTCTCTCTCTTTCACCTTTCCTTTTCTCTGTCTCTCTCTTTCTCCTTTCCTTTTCTCTGTCTCTCTCTTTCTCCTTTTATTTTCTCTGTCTTTCTCTTTCTCCTTTCCTTTTCTCTGTCTCTCTCTTTCTCCTTTTATTTTCTCTGTCTTTCTCCTTTCCTTTTCTCTGTCTTTCTCTTTTGCCTTTTCTTTTCTCTGTCTTTCTCTTTCACCTTTTCTTTTCTCTGTCTTTCTCTTTCCTTTCCTCTGTCTCTTTTTTTCCTCTTTTCCTTTTCTCTGTCTCTCTCTTTCTCCTTTCCTTTTCTCTGTCTTTCTCTTTCTCTCTTTCTGTTTCTTTCATTTTTAGACCAATTCCTCCTCTCTTGATCTTTTATACATTTTGTTCTTTACATCCTTGAAAGGGTCAACCCTGGAGTCTCTATTTAAAAGTCACCAAATTTATTCATTTCATATACTAAAAGCTTTATTATGAATTCCTACACATGCAGGAGCAACTCTAAGCGAGAAATTAGCTGACAATTGGGCAATTTGTTTGCAAACCTTCCAAGTGGCCAAAACATGGCCACAGCATTTGATTGGGTTTGATTGCAGTCAACACAAAAGAGTGGTGGTGGGTGGCTGTTCAATTCATGGCCTTTCATAAAGGCCAATGGCTAAACTGAAAATGGCTGTGGAACTGGCTTGAAAGACATTCAGCCCTTTCCACAGCTTTCAACTGGATAAAATTAATATTGACTACAGCACTGATCTACAAGATTTCCTTCAGCTATCATTATTCTCCAGTTTTCAGACAGGATTCATTAATGGTCCAGTCCAATATTCAAATAGCATTTTCTGTTTTTGTATCTGTCTAAAAGCTTAGAAACTAGCCGAGTGCGCAATTTATAATATTTTCTTACAATTGGTTGTTTTATTTTATTTTATTTTTTTTATTTATTTTTAATCATTTCAGTCCAAGCAAGGCAACAAAGCCACTAAGATGCATGGGGTTAGTGAGTATGAAAAATATACAAAAATCATTATTAACAAGTGAGAACAATAAAAGAACAGAAATTAAGAAGATATAATATAACAATTGACATTGCATTTAAATTTTTGACTAGAAAGCAAGAAACTGGAAGAAAGAGCCACAAAGGAGAAGTGTGAGAAAAGAAACAGTTAGTATCGAACTTATAGTTACATCTATCCATTTCAACTGTAAAATAATGAGACCTTGCTGCTAATCTAGTGCTGCTCTTGAATTCATAAAGTTTAAGTACCATTATGAAGAGTTCATTAATACAATTAACATCAAAGTATTTATAGAAAAGGCATAGGAAGTCACATTATGGTAGTAGTGACTAAAACCGAGATGCCAGGTTAGAACCAGTGACATTGCAAATTCTTTCTGTGATTTTATCAAGGTTCTCTAAGTAGGAATATCAGACTATTTGTCAGCAATGTTCAAAGCATGGGTGAATTGTAGACTTATAAATATGTAAGACAAATCTGGGTGAGAAAACTTGTCTAGCATGATACAGAGAACTAAATTTCCAATCAGCAGACCTCACAATTTATTCAATATAATCTTTCCACTTCATGTCAGCAGAAAGCATTTGCCCAAGCCGAAACAATGAATCATTTTTATGAAGGTTAGCCTTAGCCATGCTGATAAAATACAGAAAGGGTTTTCTTACATGATTAATAGAGTGCAGTTTCATTTTGGAGGTATTAATATTAACAAGCCATTCCTTGCCCCAGTTAACAACAGAATTTTTTAGATCAGCTCTCAATTTGACCTTATCAAACCGATCAGATTTACTATTTAGACAGGAATAAATAGTTGTGGTATCAGCATAGATGCCAAGTTGAGAATTGATGCCATCAGGAAGGTTATTTATGAAAGTTAGGGACAACATATGTTCAAGGATAGAGACCTGGTGGAAATCTGTACTAATGCAAAAACAGTTAGAAGAGTGGCTGTTCAAGACAACTTTCATTTCATGATTTGATAAAAAAACTCAATCAGTTCTAAAATTCATTCAGAAATACCATAAACTTTCAAATTGTGAAGAAGACCAGTTTACCAAACCCTGTCAAATGCCTATGAGATATCCAAAGCAACAGCCAGAGCTTCATCATTCTTATCTAAAGCTTGATAAACTCTTTTTGCAATAATTGTTAATAAATCAGCTGTTAAACTAGAGGAGCAAAAGCCATATTGCCTACCTGAAAGAAGATTTTGCAAGGTGAGATGCTTAATCAATTCAGAGTTGATTAGATCTTCTAATATTTTTGCTCAAACAAAATCGACACAATTGCTGGATAATAAAATAGGGGAAAAGATATAAAGATCTAATTGCAAATTGTTGTTGCCTTTGAGAAAATAAAACTTGTAAAAGGCTAGAAACCAAATACCCCTGCTTTATATTCATTATATGACTGCATAACAATAAAAGCAGCACCAGAACTGCATTCTTCTTTATCTTGAACTAGAAGCATGGCCCAACATTTCCTGTGCTTGATTCAAAAATCGTACGACTCATACAGCAATCGCTATCACTTGACTTAAAATATTTTTTGCCCTTCCTTGCCTTTAAAGGAGTGCCCTTTGCCGTGCTGATATTGCTACATGCTTTACTTCTTGCCTATCTCACACTTCAAATTTTTTCTAACCTCTATACTAAACATTAAATCTGTTACGAAAAAAGAACTAAACAAAATGAACACAAAACGATCAGCTTTAAAAAATGACTCATAACTGGAAAAACCAAATGAAAAAAGAATGTTAACAACAAATACTTTTTCACACCCAACCCAGTTCTGCGGAATCAGAATCAACGTTGAGTTTAAGCAAGCGAATGAGCCAATTGGAGTAAAGTGCCATGCAGATTTAAATTTTTCACACTTGTGAAGAATGCAGCTATTGATTTTTTTTTTGCATGCTAGTATGCTAGTTAACATTCATGTCAGTCAGCTGTTGGCTCTTACACTGGCCAATAGAATCTTCCTGCCTATTTGTGGCAGCCAGCTATAGGCTCTCACTCTGACCAGTAGAAAATGGCCGCAAACTACATGAAAACTGCTGTAGAACCATGAAAAAATTGATTATTTCCACTATCGATGGGAGTTGGGAAATGCAAAGTTGGTCTTGACCTTCCCACTAACTTGGAGCATGTGCATGTAAATTTTGGTTTCAAATCCGTTGAAATTTGCGGCCATGCATTCGTTACACACACACACACACACACACACACACACACACACACACACACACACATCCTGTCTTTTATAGATAGAGATTTTTATTAGATGAAATATTGTCAATCATTATTTTTCAACAAGAATTTCTTTCATTGTAATTTCTTTACACTAGTAGTATTAGTAGTAGTAACATTATCTTGAATTGTTATTAGATGAAACATTGTCAATCATTACTAATTTTTGATTGGTAGTTCTTTCATCTTAATTTTAGTTTTTTTCCTGACACGAGCATTATCATTAGTAGTAATACTATCTTGAATCTTTATTAGATGAAAGAAAATGGAAACAGAAAGGATACATATACTTAGAATCAAAAAGACTTTAAATTTTAGGACACATAATGAGGAAAGAGGGCTTAGAGATTTTGACACTCACAAGACATATTAAAGGTGAGAGGAACAAAGTAAAGTAGCAAGTAACCTACTTAATGAGCTTGTTTAAATGGATTGCAGAACAGAAAGTAGGAGGTATGGTGAAAAGACAAACCTTATTAAGAGCTAAAAAAGATAGGAAGTTGTAGAGAACCATGATCGCCAATGTCATGAAGGGACACAGTACCTAAAAGAAGAAAATGAAGTATTACTATTACTAATTTTGACTGGTATTTCATTTATCTTAACACTCGATTTACTAATAGTTATAATATTATCTCAGATTTTTATTAAACTGTCAGCCATTATTAATTCATAACTAATATTTCTTTCTTCTTAATTTTTTACTTGCTCTTTATTGTAATTACACAGCTTCTAAGATAAAAAGTCAAAAATTAATGATAGTTTAAAAATCTACTATGTTTCACTGAACTGCTTATAGGTCAAACAACTCCTACTTTAGTACTGGGAACAGTAGCAGTATGTTGCTAACATTTCTGGGGTTGAAACATTCTGAAATGACTTTTTGAAATAAAAGTGAAACTGACGTTAGAAACAGTCATTTTAGATTTTCCTTGGCAATAATAACCAAAAAAAGTTCAAACCATAACAAGATGTAATAAAAATTATTCAACATCTACGCATTCAAAATTTTAGCTCATTTTTGCAAATCAGATAACAAAATACCAGTTACTTAACAACAGTCATCCGAGACATTATATGTTTTCTTTCTTTTATTCTTGTATATACACCTTAAGCATTCTTTCTATCTTGAACTGTGTCTAATTTACTAAGTAAGTATTTTTTTTATATTCAACTGCTGCTCAAATTGATATCATCTAATTCTAAATGCTTGTTAGCCCTTTTACATCAGATTGTGTTATGGTACTTATTCCATATCTGTACATTGAATAAAGGAAGAAATGGACTGTCAGTGGTCATGAATGAAAGCAAGTATTACTAATAGAATAGGACTATTATACAATGTTAGCTTTTCAATTATTTTTTGCTCGCCAATTCCATTGCACCACTCACACATCCACAAGAGGGACTCCATTTCCAATTTAGTCTGTTTTGTTCACTTCACATTAATGACCTTGGAAAAGGCATAATTTCATCTTCCTTTAGCTGTGGGTTAAATAACAGAACAGACCAAGCTCTTTTGTCTTGGATGGTATTCAGTCTAGGAGAAGTACAATTCCAAATTCAAACTCTCATAAAATATTAGAGCAGACTAGAATCTTTAGCCTTGGTAGGACAACCAATCTAGGAGAAGGTTACATCTGAATTCAAAAATAGATGGAAGAGGGTTTGTCTCTTTAGTCTATCTTGTCCTACAAACACTTTTTACTAAGATGGTTGCAATGTATATGATATGACTAAGATGGTTGCAATGTATATGATCTCAGTCATAGGGATATCATAGGGATCGTTCATAGAGGTCATGAATGTCTTTTTTTCTAAGTTGATACAGAACCCATTTCCTTAGCTTCTGAATTGTTTCCATAAGTTAAATAGTAATTGGTTCACAATCCTCTTGTCCATCTGCAATGATGTTTGCAGTGTGCATTCACATAATTTGGCAGTCCTGCCATGAAAACACAAGCCAAGATCTGATCCAATAAATCCCTGAATAATGAAGCAAGTTATTGCAGGTCTGCAAGACAGATATCAACAGACTCACCAGTGCACAAATGACAGGCTGTAAACTGTGTGTAAGGCATAAAAGAGTCTGCTACAAAAGCAGTTTGTATGCCTGCCTTTTTTCTGGGGTGTCAGTCTTTTCCCCTCTGCTGACGTCTGATACACATAAAAGATCCTGCTGCTTAGGAAGGATGAGTTAAAAACTTTTGATCTTACACATTGTGCAAACAAGATATTCTTTTTCGAACAATTTGAGTGTGGTTGAGCTTGTTGCCATATTCCGCAGTTTGTTGAATATGAAAAGTAAAACATAAAATCCATAAAGTTGCAAACTTCATAAGGTCACAAAGTTCACAAGGTACACTAAGCTAATAGGCTACAATTAGTTTAGTTTAGTTTTTACCTTCCACTTCTCCTGTTAGGCATCATGAGGAGACACAATCATCTATCAACAGCAAGGTGAGTGTCCTGGAGAAGAGATACCTTGTGGGCTCTGAGAGTGTCTGCCACTGAGTTTCTCCAGCATCTTTTTGGTTTGCCTCTTGCCCTTCAGCCATAGAACCTGAGGGTATATGCTCATAGGGCTGGTTGGTTTGTAGGCATAGGAGTGAGATGTCCAAACCACTTGATCCTCTGTCATTCAATGAGGTGTATGATTGAGATTGCTCCTACCATATCTCTTATTTCCTCATTCATGATCTTGTCTCACCTGGTCTTGCACACTGCTTTCCTCAGACATTTCATCTCACAAGTGATCAGTTTCCTCTCAAGGGTTTTTGTTAGGGGCTATGTCTGGCACTGGTATATCAGCATTGGTAGAAAAAAGGCATTGATGAAATTTGCCTTGGTGCTCATGGAATGCTAGGATGTTTTAGAAGAGGAGCAAGTTGGTAACTGACTGCATTGGCTTTCCGACATCTGGTCTTGATTTTTCTCTGTTTAGTTTGTCATTTTCAGTAAATATGCTGCCCAGATATTTGAATTCACTGGTTTGATTTAGCTGGGTCCCATTGATGTTAATGTCCAATTTTCCTGATCTCTTGCTGATTGTCATGACCTCGGGCTTACTGATGCTGATCTTCATGTCAGTGTGTTCCTGCAGTTGGATCCTGTCATTGTTCATCATTGCCTGGTTGTTGGCAAACGTGAGTTCATTGAGTGCCTTAGGATCTGGATTGGCCTCCTTTGTAATCTGGTCCATGTAGACCATGAACAGGCTAGAATGCACAAACCAAAATCAAAAAATCCCTTAGTGACAAATACAGGAGTTTTTAAAGCATTCTACTGGACATCAAAACAAGGAATGAAATATTTGCATACTCACCGCGTATAATACCAACTTCATCTGAGTTGATTATTTGTTTTTTTTCACAGCTTATCAACTCTTTCTTGGGTTATTTAAAACTGAAATATATTTCTGATTTTAGGAGGTTGTTTACAGTACTTGACAGTCTCAAATGGTCTTCCATCTAACTGGGCTCGACAGTACTTAACTTTAGTGATCAAACAAGAACCAGTATTTTCCTTCCTGTGGGTAGGTAATCTTTTTCCACAATAGCAACATGAGGTTAGCCACAATTCTATTCTTTACTGGAACCCTGATCTTTTAAACAGGATTAGAGTTTTATCCCTTATTTCCTGTTTAGGATTAGGTTTCCAGTTCCTTCTAAAGTCGAATTCAATTCTATACTTCTGACATCACCTAAAACTCTGAACTTATTACTTACTATTTATTGATCTTTTTCCTCAATAGAAGATAGGTTTGCTAATCATCCACTTCACACTCCTCCTTAGTCTTTTGGACAGGAGTAGAGGGTTATCCCTTGTTTCCTGTTTAGGATTGGGTTTCCAGTTCCTTCTAAAGTTGACTTCAAATCGATACTGCTGATGCCTCTGCTTGAATTCTGAAATTTTATTTATTATTTATTTATTTTTATTTTGTCCCCTACAGGAGTAAGTAGGTTTGCCTATTGTCCAATTCACACTCTTTCCTGGTCTTTTGAACAGGAGTAGAGGTTTATCCCTTATTTCCTGTTTAGGATTAGGCTTCCAGTTCCTTCTAAAGTCCTTCAATTCTATACTTCTGACATCTCTGCCTAAAACTCTGAACTTATTACTTACTATTTATTGATCTATTTCCTCAATAGTAGATAGGTTTGTTAATCATCCAGTTCACACTCCTCCTTGTTCTTTTAAACATGGATCAAGTGGTTTATTCCTTGTTTCCTGTTTAGGATTGAATTTCTGATTCCTTCTAAAATCTCTTCCTTCTCTTTCACTTTTGGTGGCCCCTTGCATCTTGGTGGCATTATCATTTTGGTAGGGGGGGGGTGTCACTTATTCCGTAACCCTCTACCTTGACTGCCTCTCAGGGCCTGTAGAGGGTGAGAATCACTGTAAAAAAAAAGAAAAAAGAAAAAAAGAAGGCAGATTGTGTGGCAGCCAGTTTAGAAGATAGAAAATTGAGAAGTTCTGTTTGGGGATTTTGTAGCACACCATGAACCATTTTACTGTGTAGAGATTAGTGATTCATTTCTAATCTGTAGATCAGTCATATATCAAAATTGACAGCTGATTCCACCTAGTAAAAAATGTTACTATAATAAAGTATTACAAATAATTTTACAAAAGAATTGCATTGCTAATAGATTTAAAATATAACATTGGAAATCAAGAAGAAAAGGATTTTTATTAGTCAGAATTTAAGGTAAAATTGTTATTATATGTATGTTATGAATAATAAAGAGTGGTCTCCCCTTGTTTTGCTACTCTTTGAGAGAGCTATTTCTGTTTACTGGCACTATAAAAGGACACTATATGCAAATCTTGTATTCTCAGTTGAATAAAGGTTTCTTAAAGCATACACCTGCATACTTTTGTCATTAGAATGTACACAAGGGAAAATAATTGAGGACATCTGGGTATGAATTTCTGAGTATTATAAGCCTAATGTCTTTTTTTTTACCAGTGCTCATATTGCAATTTTGCTGTTATCATTGTCAGAGAAAAGCAATGATAACAACATAATTGCAATATGAGCTCTGGTAAAAACATGCAATGATAACATGGCACAGTGGATAAAGGTGTTGGTTAGATCCCATGACAGTACCCAAAGAGTGTGAGTTCAATAACTGGTTAAGGCAGTGGAGAACTTTCAGAGGGAAATTAGCAGGAGATAACTGATAACTGACATCCATCAAACATGGCATGTGGAACTAGAACAGTCTACCCCGGTGAGCAAAATAAAGGGTTCAGTTTGACAGTCCAACCACCCGAAGAAGGCCGGAGTGTACAACGGCAGAAACATTGTGATAAATATGGCAACAAAGATGAGGACAATAGTCCGAATAATGTAAATAATGTAGGGGAAAATAAATATTCAAAACATGCCAAAAAACCTAGTTTAAAGATTATTTATTTACATATATATTAAGTAGCTACCTCAGCATTAAATCATACATAGGTCTCATCTTTACAATGATAAATGATAGCAATACATTTCAATTTTATTAGTAAAAGTCTTCATCGTTAGTTTCTCATTGATAACAACAGAAGAATGATGCCAGCACTTTTATTGGTCAGCCACTTCATTTACAAAGACCCTAACAATAGTTAGTGTCTTTGTAAATACTTCATTAAGTATATAAAAAAAGTTTCTTTTCTTTTTATACCATTTTGTACCGGTATATCTTATAGTTATGTATGCAAAAAATAAGAAACTTGTATCTGAGATATGAATAAAAACATATTTGGGGTTCCAAATTCAAATCACTTCTTACACCTGTTGGAGAACCTCTCTCTTATTGACCATGTCTTCAGGGATGTAACCATACTCACCATGCTCAGCCAATTTGGTGAGGCTATTGAACACATAGTTGGGGTGGGTGGTCATTAACTTTGAGGAGTTTATCCACCCTTTAACTGCTGTTGCTTTTTCATGCTGATGGGTTTCCACTTGACCTCCTTACCAGACCAGAGACTTGTGGAGAAGTCAGTTTAGTTGTCAACCACTTGACCACTCAGGTTTTAAATTCAGAGTTGTCATTCTCATCAACCAGTTACCACCCAAAGTTATAGGGCCCAGTCTGCCCTGTTATTTACCCATATCTAGGGGGAGAAGGGATGGATTCATACCTTTCTTAAGTATATTTGAACATAAGTGAATGTAACTGATGTAATGGAATAACCAGTCACCATTATAAATGATTACACTATAGGTAATAAGTACCTATAAAGTCAACTGTCTATGAGAGACTTGGGGAAGACTGAAAGAGAGAAGACGCAAGCACGTCCGACCTTCCAATTAGTGGCACTTACTACTAGATTGATTTGTGTGTATAACTGTACCGTATTTCATATTGTACTGGTTGTGTACAATAAAACTTTCTTCTATTATCCACCTGGTGTTAAGTATTTATTCCCTTAGCACAGAATATAACAGTAACAAACTCACCTGGAATTTAAATTCAGGTCTCCAATTCCTGAATCCAAGCCGCTGTCCATTTGGAGGTTATGTATAAAAAATATTAAATTTGTATATGGACTACACATTGAGACATGAATAAAAACATTATGTATGTGAAATATGAAAGGTATATCTAAACTACACCTTGGCATATAAATAAAATCAGTGTGAGATGTTTTGTCTGACAAAGTAACCAACAGTGGTTTTATATATACAAAGACATTCCATAAATAATGAATCACTTTAAAATTTTACATTTGTCAATATTTATAGAATTTTTGCAGATCCTTTTAATAATTTATAACATTTCATTGAGAATTGGATTTCACTGCAGATGTAGACGCATAAAACCACATTCTTGGCTATCTTCTTTTATGTGCAATGTCTCTTCAGTGTATGGATGATCATACTCTCCACAATTTTATCTCCTTTGTAGCTCTTGATGGTGTTTATCATTTTGCTAGCACTCCTAATCCAAATTCTGCCAAACATTTACACAAGCTTGTTGGGTTGGTTATGCACTGCTTTTCTCTGTCCATCTTGCCTTCAATATGTCCTGTGAGTATAAGATTCTCCAAGCCTTCTTTCCTCATTATTGTTATGGTCCGGTTCCTTGTACCATGGTGATAGTCCAAGGTAGAACCAATAAAGAAGAACTCAAAGGCGGATATTGAATAACACAGATATATTACAAACAGGAATATATACAGAGGAGTAGAAAGTGTTAGTACGAACAATCAGGTTTAGTAGTAATTGTCTGAATGCGACTGCCTCTGACTCAACTCGCTCTGACTGACAGACTTCTGATGGACTTCACTCCAGACTTCAGACTGGACTCCAGACTTTAGACTGAACTCGCTGCTTCCTCTTGAGGTGCAGTATTTATTATGTATGGAATAGTCCATTATGTTATTATGGGTAAGGTCCCCGAACAATTATATGTCCTAGAAATTTCTTTCTGATATTAAGCATAAGTGTCCTTTTCGTTTCCATTTTCTGTAAAATTTTATCTTTGCTCACATGTACAATCAACTGTATGCTCAGCACCCTTCTGTATAACCACACTTCTTTCCTGTTTTTCATCTGTGCAAATATTGTCCAGCATTCACTGCTATATAGGAAGACCAATATTATATAACAGTTCAGTATTCTTTTCTTTGCTCCTAATAAAATTTTCCTGTTTCTTCATACTTTGATTAACTTTTGGAAGGCATCTTTCACTATCCCAATGTATCTTCAGATTTTGGTGATGCATTTTCTGTCCTCTGTTAAAATATGCACAAGATACTTAAATTTTTGTATGTTTAATTTTGGCATCTTCAAATTGTAATTCACCTGTTGGGTTGTTTATTTTTCAATATTATCTTCACTCTTGTCAATGCACTTAACCTCATTCTTTTCCATTAATCACATGAACTGAAAATTATCTGGTAAAAGTTATAGGCCATGTATTTATTTAGTCATCAATATATAGATTTTTTTTCTTTTTAAGTCTGAAAGTTATTTTCATCAGTTTATTGATTATTCTATGACAAGTTTTAACCTATACAGAATTGGCCAGGCATTTGAAAACACTTTCTTTATCAGCCTGTGAGAGCTCCCCTTGATCTTACATCTTTGTGATTCATGGGGAGGAATGAGCCTTTGCTCTACCGTGCTGGTCCAATACATGTTGGTAGAGGCTTACAGCATTTGATATTCCCAAGCAGTCACCCATCTGGGTACTCAATGATCAGATGAAAATTTGCTGTATGTACTTGTATTTATCGGAGAGCCGAGTTCGAATTCCAGTTGGATCCATTACATTCACTTACGTGCTAATACCCTTGGGAAAGGTGTGAATCCTCTTTCTTCTCCCTCCAGCTATGGGTAAATAGCAGGACACTGGGTTCTGTAGCCTTGGAGGCAACTGGTCTAGGAGAAGGAAAACTCTGATTTAAAACCTGCTCTTAGATGAGGGTGAATGAAGTCTCTCTGAGCCTTGGTTGGCAATCCATTTAGTGATGGTGTCACGATAAAAACACTCTTGATAGCCCTAGCGAAGCATCAAGAATTCAGCTATTGACAAGATTATGAATTATACCAATCAAAGTATTGGTGAGTTCAATCTCAGCTGAGGCCGCAAGATGAGATGATAATGTATTTATTGCCAAAAGGAATAAATAGGAGAAACCTCAAGGAATTTAAATAAAAGATTATAAGAAAACAAGAGCAATCTTTTACAAAACAACACACTCTCATATACATATCAATGTAATGAATCTGACCATAATTTGTATTTTAAAAATGTTACTTAAGAGAGAGCAATTTATTAAGGTGAAAATGTATACAAAGTGCTTTGATTGAAAAATCATACATAATAAATTTGCATCCAGTTTCTTACAGCATTTCCTTTTTCTTGGTAGATCTTCTGTTATTACAATGTGTGATACTCAATAACAAAAGTAATAAAATAAAAACAAAAGATGATGGAAATTAAGTGAGATTGTCTAAACTGCATGAAATGACATTTAGAAATTTAAAATTTCAGCATTCCCATATCTTCAGCATTCCCTCAAGATACATAGCTGTAACTGATTCTCCTGTTTTTATATATCCCCTCTCCTTTATACACATATATAATTCCATCAACAAAAACATTATTTTAGTCTGATGAAGTCCTTCACATAACACAGAATCTTTAACACTTTGTTATTAATTTTTTCTAATGCCTAATATACATACATACATACATACATACACACACACACACACACATATATATATATATATATATATATATATATATATATATATATATATATATATATATATATGAGGCATGCTTTAGTATGAGGGATAGTGGGTTGGACTGAGAAATCAGAGTTCAAATTCCAGTTAGATCCATTGGGAAAATATGAATCCTCTTTTTCTCCCCCCAGCTATGGGTAAATAGCAGGACAGACTGGGTTCTGTAGCCTTGGATGGCAACTGGTCTGCTGCAGAATGAAATGGTAACCTACTGCAGGAAAAAATCTGACTCGTCAGTCATGTATCAAAAGATACATGATTGCCTAAGCATGTATCACACATGGCACATAAATGACTGATACATATATATATATATATATATATAATGAATATACATTTTTCCATACTGGCAACACAACTCTGAGTTTCATGCAGAACACATCAAATGCCAAGTGGAAACTCGACCATTGCATAATTTAAATATTGATATTTATACCGTACTGTAATGATAGTGGATCAGCCCATTTTATTTATGGGGCACAATATTCTATATGCATAAAAAATCATCTTGTAACACAACACTGCACCACTGGTAACACATTCAAATCATCCAAAATAAGAAAAAACTTAATTAACACCACCAAAATCCTATATAAAAACAAATGCCAAAAATGATTAAAAACACTTGAAGACATCCTAATTAAAAACCAAAAACCCAACATAAATAAACTATCATCTTAAACATATTTAATAACTAATCTTTCAAATAATAAACACTCCCCCTTCTTATTAATAATGAACTAATCCAACTACATTGTGTAAATACCCAATATATTATCTATAAAACTGAAATAATAAGCAACCTATTTCAAACCAAAACATACAGCTATGATGATGGTTGCCAATAACCGAAAGCACTCGGCAAAAACCATGGACAAGGGTCTTATTTCAACAACTTAGACCCAAATATAAAAAAAAAACTTGTGAGAAGGCAAGAAAAACAGGAATAAGTTTATTAAACAGAAAAGTTCTGTAATCTTTAACAATACATGCCTTAATATATATATATATATATATATATATATATATATATCATTAACTTCACTAATCTGTTTTTTGTATGAATGATTCATGTAATATTAATATATATATATATATATATATATATATATATATATATATATAAATAGATAGGTAGATAGATAGAGAGATAAAGATAGATGTTGTTGATATTGGAATCAACACTGCATTGTTTAAAGATAACTTGAAGCATGAAAATGACCATCACCATGAAGTATTTATTTTTATGTCCAACCTGTCTACACCTATATATCTCCAATATTCAGTACTCTTTTTCCATAAATACACACTCTCTCTCTCTTTCTCTCTCTCTCTCTCTCTCTCTCTCTCTCTATATATATATATATATATATATATATATACTAGCAGCATGGCCCAGCGTTGCCCATGCTTGATTTAAAAATTGTACGGCTCATACAGCAATCGCTATCACTTGACTTAAAATATTTTTGCCCTTCTTTGCCTTTAAAGGAGTGCCCTTTGCCATGCTGATGTTGCTACATGCCTTACTTCTTGCCTATCTTACACTGCAAATTTTTTCTAAGCTCTATACTAAACATTAAATCTGTTATGAAAAAAGAACTAAACAAATTGAACACAAAACAATCAGCTTTAAAAAAGGACTCGTAACTGGAAAAACCAAATGAAAAAAGAATGTTAACAACAAATACTTTTTCACACCCAACCCAGTTCTGCAGAATCAGAATCAACATTGAGTTTAAGCAAGCGAATGAGCCAATTGGAGTAACGTGTCATGCAGATTTCAATTTTTCCCACTTGTGACGGATGCAGCTCTTGATTTTTTTTTGCATGTTAGCATGCTAGTTAACATTTGTATCAGTCAGCTGTTGGCTCTCATGCTGGCCAATAGAATCTTCCTGCCTGTTCGTGGCAGCCAGCTATAGGCTCTCAATAGAAAATAGCCTCAGTAGAAAATTGCCACAAACTACATGAAAACTGACATAGAAGCATGAAAAAGTCGATTATTTCCACTATCGATGGGAGTTGGGAAATGCAAAATTGGTCTTGGCCTTCCCACTAACTTGGAGCATGTGCATGTAAATTTTGGTGCAAATCCGTTGAAAATTGCAGCCATGCATTCGTTACACACACACATGCACATCCTGCCTTTTTTATATATATATATATATATATATATATATATATATATATATATTGTCATAAAAAATTAAATATTCATATATCTAGTTTTATAATAAATGCATGTTTACAAAATTTGACTCTATTTAGAAAATGACTATTAAATTCTATGAGAAATCTTCATGTTCAAAATGACAAAATGACGAACAAATTTCCATATTTATGTTTTGTCAAAAAAAAATTCCAGTCCTTATTATTCTCTGATTACTCCTTGCCCAAATTGAAAATCTTAAAAACTGAATGTTACATGATATTAAGTTAAAAGTGGAATTTTTAACAAATACTTTAAAAAATTAAAAGTAAGCTAAAGTGGTTATTATATGCATTTTCTTTCCTCTCCATCATCAAAAACTATTTTCAAGGTATTTTTAAATAATATTTTATAAACTTTCTTCTAGAGTTATTTATTTTCAAGATTAACTTGAGAACAATGCTGGGAATTTATTTTTACACATCTTCTGAATTGTCAAAAAGTGGAGAAAAAATTTCTTATCAAGTAACAAAAAAAAGAGGTTATCTATGTAGCTGAAAGTTTAAAGTTCATTTTGCATTCTGTCATTCTCCCTTTTATGAAGCTGTCAAATTCAAATGACATGAAGATGAAATACAGTAAATGTTGTCCTATTGGTAAGGAAAATCTGTAAAGGCTGCCATGAAAGATAAATGGTATATTATTCAATTCAAATACAGTCAGTACCTATACTACCAAAACAGATACTAAATTTGCTCATCTCAACATGGCTCCTAGCTTCAAATGTCTAGTAGGATTAAAGCTAACTCCAAACTTCAATTAAAGCTCCCCCCATTTATATTTGTACCGTTGATAAAGATACTGGAAAAATAGTTGTCTCTTGTACTACACCAAACTCCTCCAACCAAACTCTTTCTCTTAACAAGAGTCAGAGCAGACCAAAAATGAAATATTGCTGCAATAATTGGGTTGGAACTGCAAAGTCCTCACTGTCCAGAGTTCAAAAGAATCTAGACAGCCTTGTAGGTGATGAATGATCTCTGTGTTGTGCCCGAAGGTTTTTCTTGCCTGAGTCCATCCTTCAAATCTACAAATTGACCATTCATCCTTGCATTAAATACTGCTTTCAAATATAGTCTGGTGCCACTGCTGTTCATCTCGAGGTCCTCGACAAAATCCAGACACAGATATGCAATGTAAGAGATCCTGATCAAGGCATCTCGTCTACAGTCATTTTCTCACAGACATGCTGTGGCTTCCTTCTGTCTTTTCTACAAATATATTCATGGCAACTGCTCTGATGAGCTACTTTCACTGGTTCCCAAACTGCATGAATTTAAGTGTGTAAATAAGCTGGCATCTCAGTCTCACACTTTCACTGTTGAAAACGGTTAAATGTCTCTTCTATTCTAATAGCTTCTTATCTTGTACTTCCTGACAGTGTAACTCCTTTCCTCTTACTTGCTTCTCTGATAGCTATAATTTTCAAATATTCAAATGTAATGTTAATTGACATCTTCTGATGCCTTGATCTTGATCCCCATTCTTCTCTTTATCCTTTTCTCAACCATCCCTCTTTACGCTTGCTCTCATTCTCTGTAGCCCCTTGTCTGCTAGTAGCAGTCCCACCTTGCTTGGGGTGATATGCTTAAAAGAAAAAAAAAACTTGCAACTCCTTGAAAACATTGTTAGCCTCTCACAACACTATTGCCATTTCTATAATAAATGTTAAGATCAGGTATATTTTTCCTTGTACCATTAGTTCTAACATTTCAGACCTTCACATTTAGAATCCACAATGCCATGTACACAGAGTTGAATCACTCTCATTTCTCCTTTATTCCATTGGTAAGAAGGAAATTCCACTAAGACAGTTTCTTCTCCAGAACTGTAATTTTGTGGAACAGATTCCTGGCAGAATGCTTTCCCAATCTCTATAATCTTAACCTCTTCAAGTCTAGAATCAACTGTTTGCTATTCTACATATCTTCATCATATGCACTTATTACTTCCTTCATTTATGTAACCTAATTCAGTAACCTCTACCTTGAGTGGCTCTTGAGCCTTGTACTAAGTGGACAATTCTATAAAAAATTAAAAAAAACCCTTTAAACTCAGTCACTGCTGGGAACTAGCCATTACCAGAACACATTCAATGCAGAAATCTGTCTTTTAATAATAGTAAAACTTTTTTGCAATATGTGTTAAAATCCTTACAGTATTTAGTATTGTTGAAGTTATTACTAACATTTTTTTTTTTTTGAGATTTAAAAACTCTACTCTTCCTACTGTGTTTATATTTACAGTGCTACTACTGTGCATTATATTTTACCAGAATTAAATATATATAAAAACATAAAGAAAAGATATGCAAACAAACAAAAAAAACAATATTGCATTTTTATTAAATAAGTATTTGTTATTTTAATCATCAAAATATTTTTAAAATAGTGGGAGTATTTTATATATTAAATAATAAAACTTTTAATTTTTCAAAAAAATCAATGAAAATTTATTGTACTAAGCAACTAAGCTACCAACTATACTTTGTACCATCTTATCTGTTTACACTTCTCCCCAAAATTGGTTTTGATTGGTCAATGTATGGCCATACTAGAGAGTGTGACAGACGGACTAACAGAAGTCACAGAATTTTATATAGAGATAGATTTCTAATATGGAGTATTTTCTAGGCTTGGCTGAGTATAGCACAAAGGAAAATGGTGAGAAATTCGAGTAAAAAAGATTAATATTCTTGGTTACCAAATGAAGAGGACATGATTGCTTTAAAAATCAACATTCAAAACATTGGATTTTACATAGGCTTGAACACTGACCTCTGGCATTGGTAAAAATCTATCACTGTTTCAGACATGAGCTAAATGCAGATAGAAAGAATAAACCATCTTGCCTTGAAAATCAGCATTCAAAATTTTTAACCAGAGCTTGAATACTAAGCATTAGTGCGAATAGGAAACATGCATTTTCCTCAAGTCAATTTACTAAGCTTAACTTAATTAGTTAATTTAATAATTAAAATGAATTTAATTAGTTAATTTACTAATCTTAGCTCAAATTATATAATTCATCTATAAGGTATAACTTAATTTAATTTTAATTAGATAATTTAATTAAGTAAAATGAATTTAATTAGTTAATTTAGTAAGATCAGCTCAATTAATATAGCTCATTTATGTGGTTTCATTTAATTTAATTTTAATTAGATAATTTAATTAATTAAAATGAATTCCATTAGTAAATTTACTAAGCTTAGCTCAATTTATATAGTTCATTTATAAAGTTTAACTTAATTTAATTTTAATTAGATAATTTAATTTAATAGATTCATTAGTTTAATTAATTTTGATTTTTTTAAGTAACTAACCTCAACATTATTTTAAATAAACACTTGAAACACAAGTATTACAATTTCAGATAGATAGATTAGCGGCGCAAACGACTTTAGTTGATCGGGCTGTGAAATCCCGTGATAGTGGTGAAATAGCCTTAGCTAAGGCAGAGTTGTCCTCCTTGCTTATCAAGAAGTATCAAGCTATGGTAGTTAGGGATAGGTTAAAAAGAATGTCTTCTGAGGCGACGAATATGGCCGCTGAATTGCGTGCAGAGGAAAATCAGAACGCGTCTAGGCGACATATAGCGTGCGTCACATTGTCGGATAAGCGGGATGTGACTACAAACGTGGGAATATGTGAGGCCTTTCGAGATTTCTTTCAGGATCTTTTCACCAGGGAGCCCGGTATGAGCTGTGCTCAGTTTGACACCTATTTAGCCGACTTTCCATGCCTTGAGGCAGCTGAAGCGGCTAGGTGCGAGGGTCCCATCACAGAGTCGGAAATCTGGGAAGCAGTGAAGCAGGTTGGCCTGGATAAATCCCCGGGACTAGATGGTTTTCCCTACGAAGTTTACTTGAGGCAGTCGCCTGTTTTTGTTCCTTACATAGTAAATTTCTCTTTCAAGTGATGACAGAGTTATCCTCCTTGTAATGAGCTATAACTTTGGAAATCTGCAACTTTGTAGTGACAGGTGTTAATATTGAAATACAGTACTATACTATAGCTCATACATTCAGATGCTCCTTGATGGTAAGTGTATGAAACTTGCAAGAACATTTGGGTGTTTCCAGTCTAAAAGGGTTAAAAAGCTTACATTAATCCAGATAGTTGAACTGATTAAAGCAGTGGTTCCAAAAGCTATGGTCATTATGACCTTGGGTTATGCTCAGGAAATGGTTTTATTAATGAAAAATTTGAAAAGATTTTTTTAATTTTTAAATCAAAAATAAAAAATAGTGCAAATATATTGACATCATGGTTTTGAATTATAAAACATTGATGAATGCATGAAGCTTTTGGAAATATTCCAGTCTCTTCACATTGAATAGTTGTCTGCCAAAATGCCCGGCATAATTGCAAGGATCATTTCTTCCTTCGGATATTGCTTTTTAGGATGATTGATTCAATTTGATATAGACATAATGAAATATTTGCATGAACTTTTACATTTCATTCTTTTCTTTTATCGATATAAGAATGATCAAAATTTATTGATTATTAAATTAAAATGAAGAAAAATATATTGTATTAAATGAAGAAACTCTGAAATGTATATTTCTGCTGTGAGAAGCAGCAGACCTGAAAACATCTGGGTTCATGGTTTTGCCTAAAAACCTTTGGGAAAAGCTGCTCTAGGTCATTGTGGGAATCACCAACATGGAAAATGGGATAATGGTTTCGTTTGGTTTCATTTGTTTTCCAGGTTATCTAATGCTAATTTTTTTTCATTTTGATAAAGAATAGATAAGTTTGGATTGCATGTGAGACTGAAAGAGGTTTGGTTTATATGTGATTCACAGAGTTTTGCTTTGCATGATAATCAAAAAGGTAGACTAAGGTTTGGTGTACATATGAATCAGAAAGGTAGATATTTGTTTTATGTATTCTTGACCCTAGCTGATAGGGTGAACAGAATTAAAGAGTTCAAATGTTAAAAGTAAAAACAAATGGTACAAATATATTTACATCACAATTTTGAAATATGAAACAACTAGAACAAGAAAAATGTTGTGAATTATAAAACATTATATTAAATAAATGAAAATTCCTGTCATATTCTTGTCTTTTCATATTCAAGATTTGTACGCCAAGGTTTCTGGTATAATTGCAAGGATCATTTCTTCTGGTATTGCTTTTTAGGATGATTGATGCACCCATGATATATTTACATAAAGCCATGCCTTTTATTTTCATTGATCAATATAAGAAGCATTGAAATCTGGTTATTAAAATGAATTTCAATAAACTTTATTGGATAAAGCTAACAGGCTCATGTCTCTGCTGATATGAAGTGGAAAGACTATATTGAATCCATTGCTAGGTTAGATACTAAGAAAATCAGATAATGAAGTAATGGATAGTGGCTTGGATTGAGGAATTGGAGAACTGAGTTCAAATTCCATTCAAATTCATTACATTCACTTATATGCTAATACCCTTGGGAAAAGGTATGAATCCTCTTCTCCTTACCCCAGCTATGGGTAAATAGCAGGACAGACCAGGTTCTATAGCCTTGGATGGCAACGGGTCTACCGCAAAGCGAAATGGCAACCTACTGTGAGAAAAAAACTGCCTCATCAGTCATATATCAAAAGATACATGATTGCCTAAGCGTGTATCATGCATGGCAAATAACTGAACTGAACTGATGTTGGTGAGACAATTTTTCTCTACAGAATCGATCTTATGTAAGGGGTGATGTGGCCACAGAAATTGTCTGACAGCTATGACTGGGATCTCCTGCTTGTGTGGCATGTTGCAGAGTCCTGTTGCCAGAGTCCTGTTGCCAGAGTCCTGTTGCCAGAGTCCTGTTGCCAAATACCTTGATGTAGGCCTCGGTGTTGAGTCTGAAACCCTCACCAACAAATTCAGGAGTTCTTTTCTTATGAGAACAATCAGATTTAGTTTTCTGAGCTGCCTTACTTTTGTAATCAGCATTAAATTCATCCAACTCTTTTTGAATCCTCTTTACTGTCCTCAGATTGACACCCAAACCCTATGAAATGTTCATATTGAAGCTTCTGGCATGAATGCCGTGAAGTACAGCATGCCATTTCCAAATTTCTGGCAGAGTGAATTGCAACATGGTGCTCTTTTTCTTACAGATGGTGTCCAACTGACCCTACTATAATGTGTAGTCAACAAAATCAAAAACAAACAACAATAAGCATGAAATTAAAAATATAAAATGGCGACAATTTACCCATCGCACCATATATATATATATATATATATATATATATATATATATGGCCTGACGATTGCATATAGCATGAAACAGACTGTCGCCTCTAAGTGTTGACTTCTATGTTCACTTTTATATTTACATACGCTCTATCTCTGATATTGAGCACTTTATCCCATAAATATAGCACACCTTAAGACTATATATATATATATATATATATATATATATATATATATACACATACATATATATATATATATATATATATATATATGTATGTATGTATGTATGTATGTATGCATGAATAGATGCTTATATGTATGTATGCATGCTTGTATGTATGTATGTATGTATGTGTACTTGTATGTATGCTTCTTATGCATATATCCATGTACATATGTATGCTTGTATGCATGTATGTGTGTATATATATATATATATATATATATATATATATATATATAGCATAATGAGAAGCCACGTATACTTTCTTAATATGTATATATAGAAAAAGTTTCAAATTAAAAAATAATAATGTTTTATTTTATGAAAGTATATATTTATTTATATATATATTTGATATTTCAAATTGTCCTCAATTTTTCATCAAAATAACTGTTTTGTTACAAATAAAACAGTAATTTTAATTTATTTGTAACAAACAGTTATTTCTGATGAAAATTGAGGACAATTTGAAATATCAAAATATATATAAATAAATAAATACTTTCATAAAATAAAACATTATTATTTTTAATTTGAAACTTTTTATATATATATATATATATATATATATATATATGAATGCATGTATGTATGTATGTATAGTTGTTTAAATATGTATGTATGTTTTATGTATGTATGTATCTATGTTTGTATGTCTGTATCTATGCATGTATTTGTGCTTATATGTATACATATATGCATGTATGTATAACATAGATACTAACACCTGGGGACATCTTGTATCTGACATGAAAGTTTGGAGAAATCCAAATGCTGTTAGCATTGATAAATTTGATAGCAACAGAGTTGCTTGCGGTAAACAGAAAGAAACTGATAGATATATGGCAGGCATCATCCCTCTTCCCGAAAGGGTAAAAATAGAGTCCCTCTCGTGTGATGATTGTGGCTGTGTCTGCTTCCTGAGGGCCAGCCTCCTCAGCCAGAAAAGGGGGCAGAGAAACACCCCCATCTACCAATATGATGCCCAACAGAACTTTTCATGCAACTTTGTAACAAATTGTGGTGAGTAGGTCAGTCTGTAGATTCATTTGCCACCATGAATATAAACATGAAGGTCACTTGTGGTTCTTATGAACCATTTAAGACATCATCAACAAAATGGAAATCATTCTTGAGATTTTCTTCAGGAATTAGGAGACCTGGATATGGTCTTCTTTACTCATGAGTTGTGTAACACACATATATATATATGCATGTTTCATTAAAAACGACAGACAAGGTACTACAGTTGAGCTTTTTATTTAATTTTTCTTGTGTTCGAACAAGAGCTTTCTTTTCTAGACAGAGGGTGTGTAAGAACTGTCTGAATGTTTTGTATTTCCGAGCACTTTCGGCTATACCTTTAGCCATTATCAAGGATGATTCGATTATCAGCTTAGTAGAGTGTGTGCATTCTGTGTATGTTCAGTGTGTGGTAGTGATGTTTTTAATTTCCGAATACGGTTAGCACATTATAGCTTTGTTCATAGTTAATATTGTTGTTAAGAGTTGGCTTTTTCTTTTTTATTATTAGAGCTTCCATTATTTTTTTAGTCTTTTTTTTTGCAAGTGGATGCAGTTAATATATTTGTGTTTTCTACTAATATGTTCCTAATAGTGTCAGGTAAATCTGAGTGTGTGTGTTTAAATGTGTTCTGATGGAGCTATATATATATATATATATATATATATATATATATATATATATATATATATATATATATATATATAGTGTGTATATTTAGGCTGCAATTTTTCATTGATACATGTTTCATTAAATAATATAGACAAGCTGTGTCTATTTAATTTAAATAAGTTTCTTTCATATTGTGCGATAAGCTTAATGACATTATCATTGAAAGATGAAAGGAAATCACCATATTGATACATGTTTTAATCCTATCTAAGCTTTTGGCTTACATAAGCCATTATCAAAGATGACAATTACATTTCAATATATCAAACAATACACGGATGAAACAATAATGATAGTCTGTTTTTGTTGCATGAAAAATTTCAAAACAACGACAAACTCGTGTATATGAGACATGGAAGCAAAAATCGCATCGCAGCTCGTGACATCACACATGACCACACGTGAGTGAAAATGAGAAGTATTAAGTGTGGGAAGCCATTGATAATGATAAATTCCCTTTAAATATAGTAAATTTTAAACAATAAAATTATATGTCTATAGAGACAAATGTATTATTGAATATGAAAGGCAAGGAATATCTTGGTAATTTATCTGAAACTAATTTTCCTTCTTCTCCTACTAGGGAGTGAATGACTAGTTCAAAATGATGAAAAAACTATTTATAGTTCTCGTACGTAAGAAAGAGAAACACATAAAAAAAATAGCCCTTTTCTGTCATATTCAATATGTCTATAGATAGATAGATAGACAGATAGACAGATAGTCCGTTCTCTACATATGTAAATTGAAACACAAAATTGAAGAGAAACCACATAAAAAATATCCCTTGTCTTGAAGATAAGAAACAATGTAGGTCTAAGGATAGAGCTCTGGGAGACCCCTCATTAATATGAAAAGAACTAGAAATGTATCCGTCCAACATGGACTTTATTAGACAATTTGCTAAGAATGACTGGATGAAGCCAAATGATCATCCAGAGAGATCATAGCCTTTGAGCTTTTAGAGAAGTCTAGTATACCAAACCCTATTTAATGCCTTCAAGATATCTTGAGTGACAGCATGAGCTTTGCCATTCTTATCTAAAGGCCCTTATGGACAAATTCAGTGATAGCTGTTAACACATTGGAGACCTGGAGAAAGGGAAGCTATATTGTTTATCCAAAAGTAAAGGTTAAATTCATTTATTTTGTGGTTGTTAACATTTTTTCAGTGAATGTCATTAAAATATAATCAAGAAAGAAGGCTTGGAAAATTTTAAATTCACAGGACATATTGAAAGGAAGAAAAAGAGGAAAATAGAGAGTAACTTATTTGACAAATTTTTTGTCAATGGATAGAAGAACATTTCCCACAAAGTGTAAAAGATGGCATAAAAGAGAAAATACTCTTAATAGAAATAAAATATAGGAAGGAAAAGAAAGAAAAAGATTACAATCATTCCAAGATTCTATATTGACCAATCAATGTTAAGCATGTCCAACTTGTATCATTAATATGTGATCAAACCTTAATATTACAATTTTATAAATATATCATTCCTAATCAGTTTTACTTTTCTCAAATTTTCATGATGGCTGTAAAACATACAAATCATAATTGATGACTTGGTTCTAATTTCTAGAAGAAAATTAAATAAAAATTGATTTTTATCTTCTCTGATATAGAAACAGAGAAAGCAAAATGGATATCTATTTTTGGCAGCGATTTTCAGTCGTAAGCACTCAGTCTTAAGTGATGTTTGAATTCCTTTTATCAATGTAAATCTCATCTGTTTCTTTCATTGTCAGAGACATTAAATTTTGCTGATCCTTATCATCCAACTTATCAATTGATGCAGACTCTTCCATATGGTGTCATGGTTAGCAAGCTTCCCTTATAAGTGAATATAATTTTCATTGGTTGCTTCATATTTGTGGCCTTGTGTCAAAACTAAACAATGTTTAGTAAACAACAACTTATCAGTTAAGTCATTAATATTAATTAATTGAGAGCTGAGCCTTCCAACATTTGGATTGTACTGGGACCCGAGAGACTTGGATGATACAATGTTTTGCTTCAAAACCTGTATATGAGACATGAAGAATCTACTCATGAATATACTCTGTAGACATAAGAATAAATATCACATGGTGACTGTCAGTTTCACATGTCATGTGATCTTTGGACCAAGTCTGATGATATACTACTTCTATATTCAGTGTCCCTTCAGGACATGAGTGATATTGGCTCTCCACCACTTCCTACCTTTTGTAGCTCTTAGTAAGATTTATCTTTTCAACATCCTTCCCAAAAGCCAATCTGCCATCCTTTTACACAAGTTTAGTTACTTACTACTTTCCTCAGTCTCTCTTACTTTCAGTATGTGTGGATATGCAGGCAGTGTAGTGGATAGCAGCTCGGTTTGAGAAATCAAAGAGCCAAGTTTTAATTCCAGTTGGGTTTGTTACATTTACTTATACACCAATACTCTTAGGAAATATATGAATTTATCTCCTCTCCCTAGATATGGATTAAATAGTAGAACTTGCATGTGAAATCAGCAAGAATTTCTTAATACAATATTCATTTGCAAAAAAAAGAATTATTCTTACAATCCAAAATGTTTCAACATTAAATAACAGATAAAGGGTTGATAAGCTGTAAAAAAAAAATTAATCAATCAGTCAACCTTCAATATGTTCTGTGAGTACAAGTTTCTCCAAGCCCTCTTTCCTCATTATGTGCACTAGAAATCTCTTTCAAATTCTAAGTATGCACCCTTTTTGTTTCTATTTTCCTTCAAACTTTGAGTTATACACATGTCCAATCTGTGGTATTCTCAGAATCCTTCTGTAGAACCACATTTCTATTGTCTCAGGTCGCTTCTTCACATAGGAGGAGATTGTCCTGCATTCACTACCATAGGGGAATACTGATAATACATAACAGTTCAATATTCATTTCTTTGTTTCTCATAAAATTTTCTTGTTTCTTAATACTTTGCTTAGTTTTTATAAGGCATTTTTCACTATTCCATTGCACCTTCAGAATTCAGTGTCATATTTTCTTTCCTCTGTTAAAACACTTCGCAGTTATTTAAATTTTCATGATTGGTTGATTTTAGTAACTTCAATTCATAGTTCATATTTTGGGATGTTCCGCTTGTTGACAACCATACATTCTCTCTTCTTACAATTGATGTTTAGTCCTCTCAATTCCTTTACTACCTTCTCTAGGAATTCCGACAATTTCCAGCATATGCCTGCTCTCAATACTGTGTCATCTGAATATATTGTGTTGTTATAGTTCTGTCTGGCAATAATAAATCCTGGTAGGACTTCTAGTTCTCTCAGGATCATCTCACTGCAAAGGTTGTATAACTCCAGTGAGAAGACACATCCTTGTTTAATGTTTCTTTCTAGTTTTGTATATTTACAGAAATCATCTTTTTAACATTACATTTTAAAAAATAAGTTATGTACTCTCATCTGAATACATGAAATGCAAAAAAAAAACATGTGAAACATGATATTTAAAAATATTAAACTAAGGACATAACAAAGAATAAAAACGTCTTTGAAAATGGCTAGTATTGTATGAAAGTGCTTAGACATGGAAAAATATATTTGCGAAAAATAATCACCAAAGCATTTTTATTGGGTGTCAATCAAAATTACATAAATAAATAAACACAATATATGGCAGCTGCTCCAATGATCTACTTTCACCAATTCCCAAACTGCATGAATTTATGTGTGCTTCTAGGTTGGCATCTCGGTCCCTTTCACTATTGAAACAGTTAAATGTAGCTGTCTCTTCTACTTCAAAAGATTCTTCTTTCACACTTCCTGTTTATGGAACTCCCTTCCTCTTACTTGCTTTCCTAATAACTATAATCTTCAAATATTCAAGTGTAATGTCAATATGATCACGTCGGCGTCATGTGGGCGATGTTGTGAAAACGTATTCCTAAAATATAGTATTTTGAATGAAAAATGAAAAGAATTTTATTTTAATCTAAACTTATATGTACATTTGTCGAACATTAATCTTGCTAGAAAAGGGGAAATATTAAAGAAGCCTAGTATTCACCGTGTGTGAGATAGATATTATGCCTGCCTCATAAATCCGCCCAAGATTTTTATTATGAATATATTTTAAAATCTTCACAGGATCAAAATCATATTGAAATGGAACGCTGATCTTGAAAAATTTCAGTTGTCTGTTTTGATTAGTCTTACTCTTATGTCCATCGTCTTTTCATGTTGAAGTGAATATAGTCTAATGTTAATTATGTTTTATGAATATGTCCTGAAGATGGTCTATTAGACTGAAACGTCCGACGTTGACATTATATTAACATTAAAACAGCATAATTGCATATTAGGATTTTTGTTTGTTTTTTATGTATATTTTTCTTCATACTGTCGGATCTATATCCATATATTTGCTTACATATATATATATATATATAACAACAAAGCAAATTATTGGTAAAACTAAATAAGGTGAAAAATTGGCTAAAAAAGTAAAAGGAAACATAAACTGAGAAGAAACGACTAAAAAACTGACACCTAACTAAAAAATAACAGAATGTGCTCAATGTCTAAATGACAAAGAGAGACCAATTACATTACTCAGTGCAAATCATTAACAAAAGACTGTAGTCTGAACTTTGTTTCTTTGAGTGATATTATTATGATCACTAGATAGGTGAACCTATCATACCGTTCACACTCCCCACCAGTCGTTTGAACAGAAGTAAAGGTTATTCAGTTTCCATTTCCTTCTAATGTCTATACATCTAACACTTGTCCTTTTCTTTGCTAATATAACACCACACAGTAACCATATACTTTGAGTGGCTCTTGGGCCTTGTATATGGTGGAGATTAGTAAAAAAAATAGTTTTTCATTCATTTCTCTTTCTTCTAGACTCACTACCAGCCAAGGCAAGAGAGTCCAAGTCAAATATAGAGTTGGGAATCACATCACAAGACAACTCAGAAACTTATATATTTACATTCTGTCTAAAATTGGTTCCAGTCAATGTGAGAACACCAGAATTAACCAAAAACAGTTTTTGTAAATATATATATCAGAAGTAACTGTAATATACTGAGTCTAGTTAGTTTCCCCTTCGACACCGAGGCCTGCTGGTCCAGTGGTAAGATGCTTGCATTGCATTGTAACGGTCCAGGTTTGATTCTTGGTAGTGGATGTGCTGATGAGTCCGAAAAAGGACAAAACGGCCATCCAGTGCTATCTACATCCTGTTGAAGATTCTTGTTCTAGACTCAATGAATTATTGTTTTACATATATATATATATATATATATATATATATATATATATATATATAATGTGATTTGCAGGCAGTATTGTTTCACTGTATCACAGCACCTCAGTGCAACTAGACAACCAAATGCCTCAAGCCCAGATCGAAACCCAACCAATTTGGTGTCAGTCAGAGCTTCTACCACTGAGCCATCTTTACTCGACAGAACAAGTCAGCCAAATCAACCATATTGTTTTTTATAAACGTAAACAAATGCCAAGCAGCCAAAGTGCTCCATTCATTTTACTGAATATATATATATATATATATATATATATATATATATATATATATATATGTATAAATATATATATTATAATTAAGTAATTCATCGAGTCTAGAAGAAACCTCAACAGAATACAGAAAGCACTGGATGACCGTTTCGTTCTATATTTGAGACTCATCAGCAGTGCAATCCACTACCAAGAATTGAAACACGGACAGTTGCATTATCAGACAAATGTCATACCAACTGTTCAACAGGCCTCGGTGATGAAGAGGTAGCGAATCAGACTCAATAAAGCACTGCTCGATCATATATTATATTCCATGATCATATATATATATATATATATATATATATATATATATATATATATATACACACAAAAATATATATATATATATATATACAGAAATTACAAAATTCTTATCTCTCTTTCAAAAGTATCAAGAGCATTAACATGTCAACTTTCAATATGACTCAGGAATGAAAAGGTACATTCTAAGTGGTCAGACTTTAAAAAGATAGTTAATTTCATCTCTTTACATATACTACTGACAAATGTGTTATGTTCAAGAACTTCAGGTTCAAGTCCCACAAGTTGAGTAAAGAGTTGGTTATCCTTGACACAGATTAACTGTGTGATCTGATTAAAATGCTTGCTGAGCAAGCTGAAGCATCTCAAAATGCACAGAACAATCTATTCTTTGAACAGGAGGCAATCTATGCAAATTCAGTTGATGTGCTGATGTTCGTGCACACCAAGTTCATGTCTAAAATTCATAATCAAAGAAGGCTACATCAATCTGCTCAATTCAATCTTGCAAGAACTTGGGGCCATTACCTCCACCAATACTGAAATGATGAACACACCAATGAAACTCTGGATTTGATTCTGTCCAATGGAGACTGCACAAGCTTGAGCCAGACTCTTCTTGCTTCCACATCTTCCAGGACTAACTATCACTGAAATTTTTCATGAATATATCACTCTCAACAAGTGGCCTCATAGCTCACCTGATTTGAATCCCCTGGACTACATTATTTGCAGCATTGTTGAGAAGGAAACCAACCAGCTGCTCTACAATGCCAAGTAATTATTGAAAGCCATCATGCGATGGCCTACATCAGCGGAAACCATCTGGTTCAGGATACTGTTATTTACAAGCCAGCATTGAAGCAGTCATTGAGACTGAGTGTAGAAGGGAGGAATAGAAAGAAAAGGAAAACTAGAACATGAAGTTAGAAAGAGAGAACACAAGTAAAGTAAAGAGGGCGACAAATTGGGAAATGCTTGGAAATTAGAGGAAGAGGTGTATTAAGTTTTACAAGAGAAAGAAGAGAAGAAAAGGATAATTTTTACAAAAACATTTTTCAAGCTAAATATAAAAAAGATAAATTTTCAATAAATCAAAAATAATGCAAGAGAATTAACTGAGAAAAGTAAATTATTTCATCATAGAAAAATCAGGAAAATCTCATATCTTATATTTGATTATATCATCAAAGTATTTCTTTAAAGCAAAATCTCTCATCATAGCAAATCTCTCATCACATTAGTTAAGTATTTTACCATAACAGCAATATCTCTCATGATACCATCAATCTCCCACTGTATCCACATTGCATTTTATATCCCAAAATTATCTCAACATATCAGTAAAACATTTCTTCATATCACCAAAGTATTTCATCAAATCATAAAGTCCCTCATCATGTTAGCAAAGTCCCTCATCATATCAGCAGTCCCACATATCAGCAAAGTCCAGCATCATATCAGCAGTCGCTCATATCAGCAAATCACTCATCATATCAGAAAAGTCTTTCATCATATCAGCAAAGTTCCTCATCACATCAGCAAAGTTCCTCATCATATAAGCAGTCCCTCATATCAGCAGTTCTTCATCATATCAGCAAAGTATCATATTAAACTCCTTCACCATATCACCAAAGTATTTCATCAAAGCATTAAAGTCCCTCATCATTTCAACAAAGTCCAGCATCCAGCAGTCTCTCATATCAGCAAAGCCCCTGATCATATCAGCAATGTTGAAAGAACCATTCCTTTAATCTGCATTTAATTTCCATCAACAATAATTCTTCACTCACTATCCAATCCCCTACCAGAGCACAAAACCCATGTTAAAGATATTTCTTACAATAAATCTTGTCCGAACTTTCAGAATAAAGAAATTTTTATAAACTATATGAACACATTTTGCCAGCTGAAAATTTTAAGTTACTTTTTTGTTTACTAATGTTCACCCTACATAAGGCCCAAGAGTCTCTCAAGACAAAGAGTTACTGAAGACAGTTGATGTGTGAGCAGTAAGAGTAAGGGGCATGGATTAAATGGTTTTATGGGAAAGATAACAGTTAAACCTAGATTTGAAGAGGTTAAGATTTTAGTGGTTAGGAAAGCACCCTCCTGGGATTCCATTTCACAAAGCAGTAGTTCTTGGAAAGAAGATCCTTACTAAAGGAAAATGAAAGGAATGAAAGTGGTTTGCCTTAATGTGCATGGCATGTTAGGTTTCAAGAGAGTTAGAGTTTTGAAAACTAAGGGATTGTTCAAACATTCTCTATAGAAGTGGTGGTAGATTAACAAGAGATTTACAACATCTTGTCTATGGGAAAGGGGTGGAAAGGTGGGAAAAAATTCATCACCCACAAGGCCATATAGACATTTTTGGACTTTATCAAGGCTGGAAAGTGAAGACATGGCAGCTCCCCTCGCCATATAGCAGCAGTACTCCATTCTGGCTCTTGTAATGGTAGAGCATAGGAGAAGCCAGTTACAGGAACAGTACAGGAACCCAACAATTTTTCCAGTATCTTTACTGATAGATCATATTTATGAGGTCCACTTGAGGTCTGGGATGAGCTTAAGTCACAATAGATCTTCAAAGCAAGTGGCTTCGAGAACATTTAAGAGAACTCATCTCTCTTTAAATTTCATGTGATATCCACTTTACTGGTGCTGTTGAAATGTTCCTCCGCTGATGGAGTTTCCATTATTTGGTTTAATTTTTGTGCCTTCACAAGTTTCAAAGGATCGTTCTCAGTAAGACCTCAGTCACTCGAAGCCATTTCTAATCATTGATCTATGAAAATGTTCTTATACATTTGACTTTTTAGATATTTCTGAACCATGTGAAAGTCTCAATCTGGTAAGGTTCTTTAAAACCAACAGAGCTTCAGTCAATTGTATAGAGATTTAGTTATATATTTTCTTTCCTTTAAGCGACTTCAGACCAGATTTAGGTTTATGGCCATATTACGCTGGTGAGAGATGCTTGGGTATACCAGTTGCTGTAAGCTTGGATGTGTGGGTGGCACAATGTATGATGACTTGGTATTGTTAATCAGAGAGCCCAGTTCCAATTCCTGCTAGGTTCATTATATTCACTTATCCACAAATACCCTTGGGAAAGGTATGAATCCACAACTTCACCCTCCTGCTATAGGTTAATTAATTAGACTTGTATGACTAAATCATTATTATCTCCCCAAAAATATTCTTACAAACTCAAAATATTTTTTGACTTTAAATACAATGGGTTGATAAGCTGTATAAAGCAATCAATCAATTAATCAGATCAGATTTAAACCATCAATTACAGAATTAATCAATTAAATAGATAATTGCTCAAATCACTTCAGTGATGAGTTTCATTTGCTTTAAGTATTTATCAGTTTTTGGGTGATATCAGATTGAAAAAATATCTTGTCAACTGCTCCTGGACAATCATTGTTTTCACTGCTTACATCAGAATCCAAAAATTGCATTGAATTACAATCCAATTCACTGTCAGATTAAAAAGATTCATGTCAAAGTAATCCCATTAGCCACTCTCAAGTAGGTAACAAAGGAAAGGGAAACGCATTAACAGGGAAAGAAAAAGAAAGAAAGAAAGAAAGAAAAAAAGAAAGAAAGAAAGAAAGAAAGAAATTGCAAGAGCAAACAGAAAGGACAAAACTGAGGGAGAAAACAGAAGAGAAGATAGAAAGAAAATAACAAAATGATGGAGAGATAGTAGAGAACATAGTGAAAGATGAATAGAAAAAGAAAGTTGAACAAAAAAGCAATCAAGTCAAGAAAGATATGTGTAGAAAAAACGAGGTGGGGGAGAAAGAAAGAAAGAAAGAAATGAAGCCATAATAAAAGAAAAAGAGAAGGCAAAAGACAAGAAAGCATTCAAAGAAAGAAAGGATGAAAGAAAGAGAAGAAAGAGTGAAAAGAAAAGAACAAATATCTGAAAGGAAGAAAGTAGTAGTAGTAGTTGTGAAAGGAGAATAGAGGGCAAGAAAAAGAATGATGGAAAGAAAAGCAAAATAGGAAAAAAAAAGACATCGGTTGTTAGAAGAAAAGATAGAAGAGAAGAAAAACCAAAATGGAGGAAAAGTGTTCAAAGAAGAAATCTAAGTGCCTCTCAATCATTTGTGGTTTTAACAAATACTATCACAGGTCTTTCATTCGTAAAGTGCTCTATGCCAATAACTCTTTATCTATAAAACCCTGAGGAGAATACTAACCAATTGTAGCCACCATAAAAAGATTGGAACAAAGAAACATCTTAACTCTCTATGCTGAGACAATTTTATGAACTATCTTGAGTACATTTCTGTTACTTCAATAAACTTGTGGAAAAAAAATAAAATAAAACTATCCAGATAGACAATTGGTGACTTTAGTCTATATCCCCAACCCCTGATACCGTAAAAATACTATTGAGGGAGGTTACTTTAAATTTGTACATTTGATTTGCTGGCTTGCATACAGGGTGGCAGATGAGATGGACGGCAAAGAGTAAAATAAAAGTTTTTACTCACTGTTGTTGCCTGAAAAGATATGATAGATCAGAGAAACACTGACAAATGTTATTGCAGAAGTAATGTGCCTTTGCAATATTAACCTTAAAAGGGCAGTCATCAAGCAACAGTAGTAGTAGTTGTAGACAAGAACCTCTGAAAAGTAAATGATTTTTACAGAAGTTCAGAACGAAACAAATATCCATTATGTAACCATTATTACACCATATTGTTATAATTGTTCTCTTTTCTTATTAATTGTTGTTAATCTCTAATTATACCTAATTTATTTTAAGATATCTTATGCCGAGTTTACTAAGATCTACAATAAGAATTAATCTTTAATCCATCACATAACTTATAATTTGTATAATGTAGAGTAAGAATGTTCTACAGTAACAATGAATCTTCTATTTACCACATAAATTGTATTATAATATATTGTTATAATTGTTCTACTTTATTATTAGTTATTATTGTTAATCTCTTTTTGTGCTTAAGTTATTTTAAAAAAATCCTATGCTGAAGTTGCTAAGATCTACAATAAGAACTAATCTTCTGTCCATCATATACTCATTTTACAGTATATTGTTATAATTGTAATATTTTAATATGAGTTTTTGCTGATAATCTCTTATTATGTCTAATTTATAAAAAAAAACAAAATCATATGCTAAGGTTGTTAAAATCTAAAGTAACAATGAATTGTCCATCAAATATTCAAAAAAACTTTTATTACAGTATATTGTTATAAATGTTCTATTTTCATATTAGGTATTGTTAATTCATTACTGTAGCTAATTTATAAATGAAACTTTATCATAAGTATATATGTACAAGAAAAATAGTATATAAAGAGTTTGATCCACAGTCTAATCCATTTACTAGAGGCAGGATCTACTATTAATAAGCTGAGACAATTGTATTAAGTTAAATTATACAACTGGAAAAAAACAGAGATAAATTGCATATATCTTGTAAGATACTGCAAATTTGCTAAAATAAATGGTATATATATATATATATATATATGTGTATATATATATATATATATATATATATATATATATATATGATAACGATATATAATTTTTTATATATTGATATAATGAATATGCATATACCTGGGTTCCCCCTTATAGTAATATGATTGGCTGGTGTCAGCCATAAATACAGACTGATGTGGAGGTACAGGGATGATGCCTGTTGACTATGCCTATTGCCTACCACTACAATGTGAACCAGTTCATTACAGTTACCTGCTAGATTGGCTTACTCGGTTACAGTAGCCCAAAACCACTTTGCTACTTTGAACAAATATATCCCTTTCCGGGACATATATATCAATAACAGTTTTGGAGGAAATATATATGACAAAGTGGAAAAAGATTTTGTGAAATGTTTTTCATCCAATGGGACTTCTTTGGATGAGGTTTGGTTATGCTGATGTGACTACACATGGGTATGAATGAGAGACACTGGGAATTTTAAATTTGGAAAAAGCATTTTTTTAATGTATTTTTGGTATATAATCTAGCCAATTCGACTTAGATTATTTTTTTTGTTTCTATCATCTTTGTTTTTAAATATCCCACATTGCGATAACAGAAGATCTACCCAGAATAGTAAAACATTGTTTCAGTGAATTATTTTCTCTTGTAATTAGTGCATATATATATATATATATATATTGGATTCTCCCATTGGTTTTCTGACATATGAGGGTCAAGCAATTCAGTTCCTATGAACCGACAACCAGACACCTGCACATATGATTTGATTATAGTGGTGAAAGCTTTGTGCAGAACCAACCACACTTTTTGAAGAGGCAAATACAGAAACCTGGTGCACTACGTGCCACAAGGTCCCCAAACAACCCTCCGCAGATTTTGAATTCAGAGTTGGCTTTCTCCTAGACCAGTTGCCATCCAATATAATGTATGATTTTTAGCAAGAGGAACAGCCTACAAATTGGAAATATCAAAATCAAGCAATCATGAAAATTTAAACATCTGGAAATATTTTCACAGAGGACAAAAAAACGTGACACTAAAATCCAAAGGTGCATTGGAATAGTGAAAAATGCCTTTCAAAAGCTAAGCAAAGTATTAAGAAAAAAGAAAATATAATTAGAAAAAAAAGAAAAGTTTACTGGATAGTTATGTAATATTAGTCATCCTCTATGGCAATGAATATGAAACAATCTCTTATCTGATGACAAAGAGACTTTCCACAGCAGAAATGGGGTTCTGCAGAGGGTTATTCAACTAATGCTACTGATACCTTGTTAAACAGTATTCCCTACTACATGGTAAAGTCATCAGGTCTTTTTATAGATCATACAAATTTTACACATAGAGGTCCTATGATTTTACAAGTATGTAAAGGCAACATTGAAATTCAATTTATATATTCATATTCTCAAAATTTGAGATTTTTTTTTTATTTTGAGAGAGCCTCTTAGAAAGATACTGAAACAATTGCACTTGTGTATAATACAAGCACACAGACATATTCAGTCATTATTCCTTTTTATCCAATTTTCTTCTCTTCTAGATGCTGAATGCATACATACATACATATATATATATATATATATATATATATATATATATATATATATATATATATATAATAGCTAGCCAGTCATATTTGAGTCTTGGGATAAGAGTCTCTGACATTAGTCAGAGACTCTTACCCCTAGGCTATCAGCACATGGGAAAGGAAATTTTTTAAAACATTATATATGTGATATATAAATGCCATACCAGCCACCATAGCACTCAATTCCTATGAAGAGCAATACATTAAAGCAGCAGAAGCTGATAAAAATTCCCATTTCTCCATAGTGCTCAATCATCAAATGAAGGCGTAAGTAGTCATCTGCAGACAGTCTGGTTCACTGTATCACAGCTCATCAGTGTGGATAAACATCCAATTCCTTTAAGCCAGGTTCAAAACATGATTTGATGTCAGTCAGAGACTCTTACCCCTAGGCTATTTGGGCACCTCGAGGTAGTGTGATGGTTAGCAAGCTTGTCTCGCTAGAACTATTACAACTGAGTAGTGAGTTCGATCCTCACTGGGTACCCCATACTTTCGGCCTTGTGCCACATCTGAGCTACGCTTGGAAAATCACTACCCCTAGGCTATTGGCTCATGGCAAAGAAAAGGAATTTTTAATGCATTATATATATATATATATATATATAGAGAGAGAGAGAGAGAGAGAGATGAGATGAAAGAGACAGAGTAACATAGGGTATATATATATATATATATATATATATAGAGAGAGAGAGAGATAGAAAGAGAGATATGGAGTATATATATATGGATAGGGTATATATATATATATATATATATATATATATATATATATGGATAGGGTATATATATATATATATATATATATATGGATAGGGTATATATATATATATATATATATATATATATATATCCAGGCATATTTGAAGGGGGCCTATAGTCAATCTCGATTCACTCATCTTTTAGCCCTAATAAATATTCTTTGGTAAAACAAAATTAAATCATTGTCTCATCCCATGTATACTAATATTAGTTGGCTGATCATTTTAAAGTACATCCATCTGCTTGAGTATTAAGATAATCCCTGTTGCAGATGCCTGCTCAGGCACATTTGTGCCTCTTCAACATTCACAGAGCTAACCTGTGGTTCATAATGGAATCATATTGAGCTGACCTAAGTTAGTTTCTAGTCGAGAAGGCACAATCTGCTGTAATCTGTAGTTGAACAAGGCCAATACAATGAAATCATCATTCATGGTAAACTGAAACTTTTTATTACTACTACCATAAACTGCTTCCAAACATTTACATCTTATCAGTTTCACCCACAAGGCTTGGATCTAATATATATGGTTTTCAAACACTTTACAATGGTGCCACATACTGGAATCATCTCCCAAGGCAGATATTTTTTTTTTAATCAATTCACCCCAAGCAAGGCAATAATGCCACTAAGATATAAGGGGCCTACTGGAAGTGAATGAGAAAGAAAAAACTTTAGGAGGAGCCAAAAAACCAATAATAATATAAATTTCAAAGTTTAGGTGGAGATATTAGGAGTATAAAGCTGAAATAGAATTTAGAATGGACCGGAAACCCAACCCTAAACAGGAAACAATGGATAAACCTTTATTGTTCAAAAAGCTGAGGAGGACTGTGAACTAGACCATAGGTGAACACATCTTCTCCCATTGTCAAGAAAATAAATTATAAATAAATAAATAGTAAAAAATTCAGAGTTTAGACAGAGACATTAGAAGTGTAGAGTTGAAGTAAAATTTAGAAGGAAACCAAAAACCCAATACTAAACAGAAAACAAGGGATAAAACTTTACACCTGTTCAAAAGACCAGGGAGGAGTTTAAACTGGACGATAGATGAACATATCTTCTTGCATTGTGGAAAAAATAAATTATAAATTAATAAATAGTTAAAATCTGAGAGTTTAGACAGAGACGTTAGAAGTGCAGAGTTGAAATAAAATTTACAAGGAAAGCCCAATCAGGAAACAAGAGATAATTATCAAAACATTGCATCCTAAACAAATTGATTTATAGCGTGATTCATACCCAGGACTCATGGTTGGAATGCCAACATTCTTACAACTTGGCCACATGCTTATGGATACTACAGCTGCACTTTCACACGTATACTTTTGCTTTGATTCTTATGATATACAGGTATTGTCTGAGTGAGTCTATTGCTACAAATGAGGAGGATAAAACCACAGAAAATGAATTTCTATCTCTAATTCTTTGACAGTTTGGGGGATGAGCCAAGAGCTATGCAGTAATGCCCCACTTTACACCATTTCAGCTGATTTTCATCTTCACACCACTTTTCGAGAGTAAATAGTATTTCAACAAATGTCATCACATTGAGCATTATGCCACTCAGCAACATCACCTACGTCATAGTAAAAGGATCTGAAATAAATAATTTTTTCCTTAAAAATATATCTAAAATAAATAAAACAGAAACTAACAATAAAAGAGAAAAGAAGTTATTCTTTAAATGCCTAAATGTGGGTTATAATCTTCCATGTATTGTTAAATAATAGTTTAGCACACTATTACTTTTAGAGGAAGTGTATCTCGGCTTCAACTTCTGAAGGTTGACATTTGGGGTCAGATGTAAGCCATAATAGTGAAGTCAATTTTGATTGGTGGAGCTAGCGTGGGAAAGATAGTTAGGAGAGAGGTTTCAGGGAGTTGCTTCCTACCCATTAAGTGATGTAGACGTGATCTCTTTCATGTCAGAAACAGTTAACAAGTGGGTGTGGTACAACCCCCACTAGATAGATAATCTATATGTCAACATGAGTAATAAAAATAGTTATCTGTGTTTGAAGTCTTTCACTGCTGAACCAAAACAATTAGTGATTGCCAGCTGAGAGAAGACGAGATGAGAGGGTGTGGTGACTCCAGGCATCCATATTGGCAGGGCATCTGATGAAAGAGTGAAATAAAAATTTATTTTATATTTAAATTGAATAAAGTGTTTATTTCATGTTTCATCTGTTTTTACATATTTAAAATGTCTTCCTTTTTCATATCTCTTAGTACTAGTCCCTATAGGCCTCCATATTTGAGTCTTAGGATCATACAATCAATTAGCTCCAAGCATCACCATGTCACTAGCTGTATACATAGCTATGGATCCCAGTCTTCCCCAATGTACTAGATAGCTGTTGATTCAATAAGAAGGTGGTTCATCTACCCTTTGACAGGCCTTGTTTTTAATCCTGTGGTGTGTCTAGTCATCCTCCTCATCCAGAAAAGCCTGGTGGAGGAATTGGTTTAGTTACTAGTGATCTGGACATGCAGCAGATAGTACTGGTTCATATTTAAAATTCACTATTTTTGATCTATAATGTTAAATATGTAAAAATTATTCAACTTTTTAACATGAAAAATCTTTGTTGATGTTAAAAATTATTGCAAAAAAATTTATTTAAGAAGGAAAGATCTATTATAACATGTCTCTAGTTTGTATTTAGATACATTGTATTTATTTTCAATTTTTCTGGTTGAATTGTTCACCTCTATTGCATTTGATCCATTATTGTAAATAATTAAGTTACAAATAAATTTGTATTTTATATGAATATTACCTTATGAAAATTGAGATGTAGTAGAGTCAGGGTGTGTATCATAGATTAGTGGGGCACAAGACACTTACACCAGCCCTATCGAATGATGGTATAGCATTGCAAGATGAAACCTAACAATGCTATGTACCCAATGTACTGACTTTTTACAGTAGTGTGCAGAAGGGAGAGCAGAGGGTGTGATGGCCCCAGGCATCCAATCAAAGAGTGAAATAAAAAATTTAGTTTATATTTAAATTGAATAAAGTGTTTATTTTATGTTCTTACATATTTAAAATGTCTTCCTTTCTCACATTTCTCGGTAGTAGGCACTATAGTCTCTGCTTATTTGAATCTTAGGGGTATACAATCAAAGAGTTGGCCCATGCATCATGAAAGATTACACAACACTATCACAAGGTAAATAATAATTCTATGAATCATTATCATTTTTATTCAAAAAAATATGACTATCATGTGTTTTTAGTGTTCTTTAATGTTTAGCAATAGATATATTCTTTTGTAAGATATTTGCACTACTTGTGGAGTCTGTCCTCATTTTAAGGCATTATGTCTGGTTTATTCCAAAGATCAGGTTATGCCATGTCTTTTCAAACAAATTATTAACATAGCATGGGGTATTTCTGTGTTAGAAAAGAAGAACTAATATTATGATTTCAAACAGCTTGTTGCTACATACTTGGAATCTTCCCCAGGTGATTCAATAAAACATTAACATTTCTATTGTCGAGCCAACTACTTTTACTTTCAGGTGATTGGAATGGCAACAAGATTGTCTCCCGAAGAAATATGAAATATTACTGCATGGATGAAGATCTACATAATTGCAAACAAAGGTTCAATGCAGATATGCAGAACATTACCCTCAAGGTTGACAATTTATCACATTTATGCAAAGTTTATCAAAATTGGTTCCATTTGTGATGATCATAAAGCAAACAGTAGGTGACAACAAACAGGCTCATCCTCTGCAAACAAAGCAGCTGCACAAGAAACATTTATGCAATGCCCTGGGAAATCAACCAGGCAATTGAATACAGAAGTTGGTTTTCCACAGTAGCAGGATACCTAGTATTTTATGTCACCTGGGGAAGTTCTAGAAATTTTACACCCCATTAAATAACATAACAGGACAACTTTGAAACACTTTTACACCCCCATTAAATAACATGACAGGACAATTTTGAAAAATTATAAAGAAAGATTAGAATTATGGACATTTATTTTTATTATTTTCATTTTTATTTTTTTTGATGGCAAAAAGAAAATAAGACTGAAACAATAACAAATGTGATAATTTTAAAAGTTAATTTTCTGGTCTTCCTTTCCACAAAACTCGCAATCAGAACACCAATATCTTTTTGATGGAATGAAACAAAATAAAAGCACAAGTAATTTTGAATAGTACTTCATTGTACTAATTCACCTAAATGCTGACAGCAAAACCTGGAGTTGACCTCTCCTTCCATCCACATAAGGTCCACTAATGCTTCATATGTAACAGTGTCACTCAATACCATGAGATCTGAAACTCATAGGCGTTGACCATGATAGCTGGTAACATATGATCACAGCAGCTGCTGCCAAGCTGTTCCAAGAGGAGTCATGAAGGGTGAAAAAAAAAAACCAATAGTTGGAGTCCAGTAACCTATTAGGGTCGTTGGAGCACCGCAAACAGCCATAGTAGCAGTAAAGGTGTGTCTCAGGTAAGTTGGTCTGATGAAACCCATTTATCTTCAGAGTTTTCCTTCGCCAAGACTGGTTGCCATTCAAATCTAGAGAGCCTTGTTTACGATGCTATTAATCGTTAGACTCATACATTTTGTGTGAAAGTAAATGCAATATTCTTGGCCATAAATTGAATCCCAGTTTCATTGCCAATAAAAAATATGCCAAGTGCACATCCGAGGAAATGGCTATGGAAGTAAATCTAGTGAGAAAATCCAAAGTGGATCCCCAAAGACTGTTAACATTGATAACTTTCCAGCAACACCTTCAGCCAAGCCAACCCAAAATATCATGGCTTCTATTCCTTTGGATCTTTTTGGTATGGCCAAGAAAGGGATCATGTAGTTCGAGCAGTGTACAACCTATATATCAAGTCTCATCACCTGCTGAGATCATAACATGATAGACAGCATTTCAGACCAGCACTATGTTTCAAAGACATCTGCAAGAGGAACCTGAAACTCATAGGCGTCAACTTTGGTAGCTGGGAAGAGCTAGTAGATGATCACAGCTGCTGGTGTCATTTAGTTCAATCTTCACAATTCAGTTGTATTCAGCAGCAAGGCAACTTTTCACATAAGTGTACATGTGGACAAATACAGTTAGGTCTTCCGAGATGCTGAGAATTTTCACATTGTTCATGTGCATGTACAAAATAGTCCCAATGTTTGATGCCCAATCACCATGAAAAGAATAGTAAAGGAATATTTTTTAATAAAAATCCACAATCACTAGTGTTGGGGCGCACCCACCTTCTGACTGATAATGGACTGATCCCTCTACGATATAAGTCAGTGCTAGAGAGAGTAGTGGTGTTGTGTGAAGGATCAGGTTCAGCGACAGCAGTCGAGATCAGGTTACCATTACATACCGTTGGACTTTTGCTAGTGTTACTTACCAACCGGCGTTCCTTATTACTAATCACTCTGTTGTTAATTACCTCTTACAAATATACCAGTATTTATCCCTACAACTGTGTTTGTCTTTATTCGAATACACACACGCGAGAACACTCCCAACAACTCAACAGTGGCGACGAGGCTTCGAACGGGATAAGAAGAACCTACGTTAAAAAATAAATATCGCAACAGCGAAAGAAACGATTTTCAACACGGAAAAATTTAAAAGAGTTCAAGCATTTTTTCACAGCAAAGGATTGAAAAGTTTATCGACAAAAAGAAAAAACTGTAAGTTAGACATTAACTTATTGATTAAATTGGAATCTTTAATAACCAATTTATTGTGCTAAAAAAAAAAAAAATTGCCGTGCCAGAGAATTTGATTAATTTTTTGGCCCCCCTCAGAGAGGAAAAAAAATACACACATAATTTTGCTTTCTTTTTCTCTATACATACATAATCATGGAGCAATTTCAATCATCTATGCTGGAACTCATTAAGTATCAGATGCAAAGACAACAAGAGAGTGAAGAACGTTTTCAGGAAAAACTATTGAATTTTCAGAAAATACAAGAAGAAAATGAAAAGAAACAGTTAGCAATGACTGAACTTATACATAAAGCTATACTGTCTAAGCAGAAAGACTCGGATGAAAGTACTTTTTCTCAAGACACAATATGGTCGACGATCGAAAGTTTTACCTATAACCCAGAAGAGGAAAAGACTTTCGAAAGATATTACCATAGATATCAGGACTTTTATGAAGTCGATTGCCAAACATGGACAGACGAGAAAAAGATATGATTATTGCTACGAAAACTGGGAACGGCAGAACATAATAAGTTTACGGACTTTATATTACCCAAAAAGACAAGAGATTTAAAATTCGACGAAGCAATTGAATTACTAAAAGAGCTCTTCAACCCCAGATTATCATTATTTCACAAAAGGTGGAAATGCCTTAATATTCAAAAAAGCGAGCAGGAAGACTACACGACGTTCGCGTCAATCGTAAATAAGACGTGTGACGATTTTCGCTTGTCCGAATTATCGGCGGACAATTTCAAGTGTCTAATATTCGTGCTAGGCTTAGTGTCCAAAAAAGATAGCGAAATGCGAAGACGCATTTTAGCAAAGCTAGAAAATGAGCAAAACATGACACTACAAAAGCTAGCTGAGTACTGTCAGCAATGCGTAAGCATTAAGCAAGATTCAGAGAAAATAGAAGAAACTGAAAGGTAAAAATGCAACTAGATTCAGGATCTGACATTTTCATTATTAACACACAAACATGGAAAAATCTAGGAAAGCCAACGCTGCTAAAGTCCAACAAAATAGCCAGGACGGTAACTGGAAAAAAGATAAAATTTGAAGGTGAAATATGGGTGAATATAACCTTCAACAACAAGTCTATAAAAATGAAAATTTTTGTGATGAAAAACACTAACAACCTGTTTGGGACTGACGCAATCACTAAGTTCAATCTATGGGACGTGCCCATTAGTTCTTTTTGTAACAACATTAGTGAAAGCAAAGACAATATAAACAATTTAAAAACAGAATTGAAAATAGCATTCCCCGAAGTCTTCGCTGAAGGACTTGGACGTTGCACAGAAGCATCAGCAAAAATACAGCTGAAGAAAAATATTCAACCAATTTTTAAAAAAAAACGTAGCATCCCTTTTGCCGCATTAGAAAAAATTGACCAAGAACTCGAAAGACTAACGAGAATTGGTGTGATCTCGAAAACGGAATACAGTGACTGGGCAGCTCCGGCTGTTTACGTAAAGAAGAAGTCGGGCGAAATTGGCGTCTGCGCCGATTTTTCAACCGGACTAAACGACACAATAGAAGAGTATCACTATCCACTACCAAGCCCCGAAGAAGTGTTCGTAAAGTTAAATGGCGGAAAAATCTTTTCGAAAATAGATCTTAGCGAGGCATACTTGCAAGTACCCATGGATAACGGGGTGAAGACAGCACCCGCAATATTCCAGAAAATAATGGATACTATGTTATCCGGGTTAGACTACACGATAGCATATCTCGACGATATACTCGTGAAAAGTGAATCGGTGGATGAACACAAACACCATTTACGCAAAGTTTTCGAAAGGTTAAGAAGCTATGGATTTAGAGTGAAAGAAAATAAATGCGATTTTCTCTTGGAGTAGATCAAGTATCTGGGACATATAGTGAATAAAGAAGGGAAAAAGCCAGATAAAAGTCGAGCTTCAGCAATAAAAAATATGCCTGAGCCAAAGGATATTAAATCCCTACAAAGTTTTTTAGGCTTGGTGTCATATTACCAGGACTTTATTCCAGACCTCCACATTCTACGAGCTGCCCTTAACGATCTACTAAAAAAAGAAAAACCTTGGATATGGACAAAAGAATGCGAGCAAGCATTTAAGTATATAAAAGAAAAATTGACATCAGATTTATTTCTGGTACATTTTGATCCAAAGGTAGATATCATCGTGGCGAGTGATGCCAGTACACACGGCGTAGGTGCGTGCATATTGCACAAGTGGAAGGATGGTAAAGTTCGACCAATCGCTCATGCAAGCAGATCGCTACTACCTGCTGAACGAAACTATTCACAAATTGAGAAAGAGGCATTGGCGATTATCTTCGCTGTAACAAAATTCCATAGGTACATACATGGACGGTATTTCACGCTACAGACAGACCACAAGCCTCTGGTAACGATATTCGGTTCAAAAAAGTGTCTGCCAACATACACCGCAAATAGATTGCTTAGGTGGGGGACAATTTTGTTAAATTATAATTTTAGAATACAATATTTGTCCACCCACAAAATTGGTCACGCAGATAGTCTATCAAGACTCATTTCAAAGGCAACAGAACCTTTAGAGGATACGGTAATCACATCCCTCAGAGCAGAGGACGAGGTTGAAGAAAATTTGGCGAACGCAATTCGAGAATTACCAGTATCGCTTAAGGACATCAAAAAAGAGGCAGAAAAGGACAAATATATAATAGAAATAAAAGATAAGCTAGCTAGTAAAGACGAAAAAATTCAAGAGACATTCTCTCTGTGCGATAATGTACTAATATACAGTGAAAGGGTAGTAATCCTAGTACCTCCAAAAAAAGAATACTAAAAGATTTTCATGCTGGTCACCCCGAGCATAAATAGAATGAAGAGCCTCATGAGAGCATACGTCTACTGGCCAGGTATGGACAACGACATCGCGTCTATGGTCGGCAGATGTAAAGGCTGCATTTTGGCATCAAAATCACCACAAATTCTACAGAAGCCATGGCCAAAAACCGACAGGCCATGGTCAAGGATTCATATTGATTTTGCGGGTCCAATTGACGGGTGGCATTATTTGGTCGTAGTTGACAGCTTTAGTAAATGGCCCCAAGTTTTCCAAATGAAGAGGCCAACATCTCAAAATACAATTAATAAATTGCATGAACTATTTGCAAGGTTTGGAGTGGTAGATACTGTGGTTAGCGAAAATGGTACTCAATTCACGAGCAAAGATTTCTCAGAGTTCTGCCAAAATTTCCAAGTTGATCACGTGAGGTTTCCTCCGTATCACCCACGCCGCAACGGACTAGCCGAAAGGTTCGTCGATACGTTAAAAAGGGCTCTTAGAAAAGCAACGGGTACCCCGACTAGAAAGGCGTTACAGCTATTCCTGCAAGTATACCGCATTACTCCGAATAAATCTGCCCCATCAAGCCTATCACCTGCGGAGCTAATGTTTGCAAGGAAGATCAGATCTGCATTTGATAAGTTGATACCTAAAAATAAGGTACACACACCAGTCGCTATGGTTCCTAAGTGAAAATTTCACATAAATGAAAAAGTTTTTTTTCAAAAATTATAAAAATAATGCAACATCGTGGGAACCAGGAGTCATACAAAAGCGGATTGGGAATATGGTGTACATTGTAAAAGGGGAAAAAATTACCCATAAAAGGCACATCAACCAGCTAAAAAAAAAGGAGTACCGAAGAATCGGAAGAAACTCCGCAAGAAGACGAATTACACGATTTATGCGATACTTTTGATTTACAAGTACCACAGACAGAGCAAAAACAGCGCAGATCTGGCAGAAAGCGAAAAGCGACGCAAAAATTCATAATGGACCTGAAAAGGAAAAAATATTGAAAAAAACATTTTTTTTTTTCGTTTCACAATGTTAAAAACAATTTTTTTTTGGGGGGGGGGAGCGCACCCACCTTCTGACTGATAATGGACTGATCCCTCTACGATATAAGTCAGTGCTAGAGAGAGTAGTGGTGTTGTGTGAAGGATCAGGTTCAGCGACAGCAGTCGAGATCAGGTTACCATTACATACCGTTGGACTTTTGCTAGTGTTACTTACCAACCGGCGTTCCTTATTACTAATCACTCTGTTGTTAATTACCTCTTACAAATATACCAGTATTTATCCCTACAACTGTGTTTGTCTTTATTCGAATACACACACGCGGGAACACTCCCAACAACTCAACAACTAGTCTTTATGTTATGCACCTGATAAAGAACTACACAAGGTTCAAACCACCATTACAACACTATTTACATTATTCCGACTATTATCCTCATCTTTGTCACCATGTCTATCACAATGTTTCAGTCATTGTACACACCGGCCTTCTTCAGGTGGTTGGAATGTCAAACTTTATTTCACTCGCTGGGGTAGGCTGTTCTAGTTCCACATGCCATGTCTAATGGATGTCAGTTATCTCCTGTTAATTCCCCTCACCAAGTTCTCCACCACCTTAACCAGATATTGAACTCACACTCTTTGGGTCCTATCACTGTAACGCCTTTATCCACTGTGCCATGTGTCCTTGAGGAAATATAGACAGATACCGCCATTACAAATACACAAATACTGTATACATCCAGTTGAATGGTGTTCCACCCAACAAGACTGCTTCTGTCCATACTTACAGATATAGTGATTTTCTAAGTGCTTCTTAGATGTGGCACAAGGCCAGAAGTATGGAGCACCCAGTGAGGATTGAACTCACTAATCAGTCATAATTGTTCTAGCGAGACAAGCTTGCTAACCATTACACCATGCCCACCATACCTACAGATATATTTTGCCTTTGGTTTTATTAATTCAACAGAAACACATGTTAGTAGAACTTGTTCATTCTATCATTTAGGCTTCTACTGATAAAACAATTAAAAGGACACAACTCTCTAACTTTCAATAGCTTCAGTTACATCCCTCTTATCAAGTGAAAAAATTATTTTTCTCAAATTACAGTGTTTCTAAATAAAATTGTCTGTGTTCTTCCTGTTTAGAGATAATAAGAAAAAAAACATTTTTTTAATTTATATATAAAACTAGCAGCATGGCTCGGCGTTGCCCATGCTTGATTAAAAAATTGTACAACTCATACAGCAATCGCTATCACTTGACTTAAAATATTTTTGCCCTTCCTTACCTTTAAAGGAGTGCCCTTTGCCGTGCTGATGTTGCTACGTGTATGGAATTAACACATTAATTCCATCTATATTTTACGCGCGCGCGAGTTTCCTCCCTTCCTTTCACACTCGTGCGTGTGTGCGCGCGGTTTTCACCCCTTCCTTCCTCTCACAGCTAGACGTAGCAGTGACCTGAGGAAGAACTTCGCTAGCTCCTCCTGATGAAGTCAGACTAACAGATTTTGAATTTTTTTCCCGCGCGTTTCGCGGCGTCTCAAACGGTCAGCGTTTGCAAGCCAGTTGCCTCCCGACTTTCGACCTGACTAGACGGGCAACTCATTTATTCCGTGCCCTGAACCCATATGCGGGCCGGAATATCTTATTTCAACAATGTCAACTTCACACTTTACCAAGACTTCTTCTCGTCTTGAAGCTGCCCGCAGGTCAGACCTTCTCCGTTTTCGACCAGAAGACGTTCGAGACACACGACACAGTCGTGAGCAAAACTTCGTATTCAACAAGTGGCTTATTTTTATCCCTCGTCAGTCAATCGTAAATACAGACAGGGATATCCTACTGACGAACAACTTGCTATCCGCAGGTCAGACCGTCTCCGTTTTCTGCTAGAAAATGTGCGAGACACACGACACAGTCGTGGGCAAAACTTCGTATTCAACAGGTGACTTACACTTACCCCTCGTCAGTGAACCAGTAAATACAGACAGGGATATTCTGACTTACGAACAAACATTTTTCGTCTCCCTGGGCTCGCCGTAAACAACTCTACAAGACCATTAAACTCGCTTCAAACATTCTTCGTTTCTCCTGGCTAGATGCTCACAGCAATCCGGTAAAATTTCCAGCAGCCAATTCAATGCCTCACCAAAAACTCTGAGACGACCGAACATTCTTTCTAACTATGAACCTGAACACAAAAATGCCACACACACTTACAACACCAAAAAAAAATCCACAGTGAGTACTCCTTTCTATCTCTGGGCGCACATACACCTCGTGTTTAACGAGTTCCCTTTTTCCAGAACCTTATAAAACTCTTTTTCCCGCCTTGTTCATCTTGCATTTCTATTTTGGCGCGGAACCCTTTTTCCAGATCTACTTGTTTCATTCTAATTAAAGTTACACATGTTTTACAAACAGACGTCTTTGTCATTTTATTCCGGCTATCTCTTTGATGTTTATTAATTTATGCACTTGTTGATTGACCCCTTTCCTCTCACTGTTCATTCACGCATTATTATTTTTTTATTATTTTACATTGCTTGTGGACTCGGTAGTTTAGTGTAATGTCTGGCACAAGGCCACTTTGTAATAAACCAGCACTGCACGCTGCCGGGTCCGCAACACGTGCCTTACTTCTTGCCTATCTCACACTGTGAATTTTTTCTAAGCTCTATACTAAACATTAAATCTGTTACGAAAAAAGAACTAAACAAAATGAACACAAAACGATCAGCTTTAAAAAAGGACTCGTAACTGGAAAAACTGAATGAAAAAAGAATGTTAACAACAAATACTTTTTCACACCTAACCCAATTCTGCGGAATCAGAATCAACGTTGAGTTTAAGCAAGCGAATGAGCCAATTAAAGTAAAGTGCCATGCAGATTTAAATTTTTCCCACTTGTGACGAATGCAGCTATCGATATTTTTTGCATGCTAGTTAACATTCGTGTCAGTCAGCTGTTGGTTTTCACGCTGGCCAATAGAATCTTCCTGCCTATTTGTGGCAGCCAGTTATTGGCTCTGACTCTGGCCAGTAGAAATTGGCCTCAAACTACATGAAAACTGCCATAGAAGCATGAAAAAATCGATTATTTCCACTATCGATGGGAGTTGGGAAATGCAAGGTTGAACTTGGCCTTTCTACTAAGTTGGAGCATGTGCATGTAAATTTTGGTGCAAATCCGTCGAAAATTGCGGACGTGCATGTGTTACACACACACATCCTGCCTTTTATAGATAGAGATAAAGTCCTTAAATTTTGTCATGGTCTTTAGTGTTCTTCTAGGATGGTCCAATGGTGTTGGTGGTTGTCCTAGCATTCATTCAGTTTATGTCTGCAGTTGCATGGGCTGTACATACTGAGCTTTAGTAGCTGGAGTGTTGATGCTCACTGTGGGATCCTCTGTCTGATACCTTGACTTGGTAGGTTAAAAGTGTTCCTGTCTCTGTGGTCTGTTTGGTTTCCTCAGTCGTTGATGTTGCGTCTGAGTAGTCTTCCATTGTATCGATCACCGTTGCCATGTGCCATTTTCTTGCATCACAGACACACTTTGCACCCTATAATCAATTCAGGAAGGTTTTTTGCATTTCTGCTGCAATATTGTTGTTGCTTCCTGCATGTCGTTCATCTCTGCCACCATGATATATTTTCTATATGGTTTTATTAGTATGATTCAGACACACGTGTTAGTACATATTGTTTATTCCACCATTTTGGCTTCTACTGATAAAACAATTAAAGGGACACAACTCTCTAACTTTCAATAGGACAAGTTACACATACCTTGATAGAAAATTTAAAAAGGGATGGGTTGAAAGTAGAAGGCAACTGAGATGAGAAGCACACATTGCTGCATGATTTCTGTAATGTGCAATATCTCTAAAGAGAACTGCATGTTTGATTGCATCAGTACCCATAGAAATATACTTAAGTTCTTTCGGGATGAATTGAAGAATATTCCAAGAATATGTTGACAGGAATAGACTTTTTAAAAAAAATGGTATATCCCTTTGGGATATAATCAACCATGGTTCTCCACAGATTCTAATTTTTTATTATTTGTGAATTGACATTCATTCTTGTGAAAGATAGTGGAATGATTTCCCATTGTCTTCTCTATGATTTTAGATTCAGTATACCCTTGCTAGTTCCATTTACCATGCAAACAATAATTTTCATTTATAAGTCAGACATTGGTAGTCAAACCATGCTGGATGCCGCAGTAATATTAGAAATACGTCAGTGTCTCTCCTGTGTTTTTCTTGGCCCTAAGCAGGGCAGAAATATAATTAACAGATGATCTTTTGACCAGGCTCCAAGACTCTGGTGTGAACATTGGTTTTGGCTAACATCAAAAGTCTCTTTTTGTTAATTTTTTTGATTCACCAAAATTATTTTATTTTCTGGCATTCATTTCTTGTTTTAATTTCTTTTTATTATAACGGATGTTATGTGTGGAACCTCCTTATTTTTGGTATTTTCAGTTACAAATTAATAAGCTCGTCTCCTGCAAGTTTCCATTGTTTTTAGCCAAGTTCAGTCTTTTCTCCTTCTTCTTCCTTTTTTTTTATTTGAGGGTTACCTTCTCATTAGTTAAGAGGAGTATATATAGAAGTTTAATGAGAAAGAATGAAAGAGATAAGGGTTTTAACGGAAAGTGCAAATGTCTAATTTTAATCTTTTTATTTTTTGTTTATATATTTTATTTTTATATTTTACTTTAATTTATTTTTACTGGGACACACTACGTGCAAAAAAACAATAATAGTCTATCATATACTGACAGTAATGGCTACCATAATTTTTAACAACAACAGCCACAATAATTGGCAAAAGCTACCATAATTGCTCATAGAAACAATGAACTACTGCATTTGCTAATAACAGTAATAGCAACAACAACTGGCAATGACTGCACTTAGCTAATATAGTATTTTGTGTTCGCTACTAAGCTTAATCTTCAGACTCATGAAGAAGAACACTTGTTAACAACGTATAATGACAGATGTGTATTGATGCAACCAAACATGCAGTTCCCTTTGGAGATATTGCACATTACAGAAATTATGCAGCAATGTGTGCTTCTCATCTCAGTTGCCTTCTACTTTCAACCCACCCCTTTCTAAATTTTTTGTCAAGGTATATGTAACTGGAGCTATTGAAAGTTAGGGAGTTGTGTCCCTTTAATTGTTTTATCAATAGTATACATATATATATATATATATATATATATATATATATATAGTAGTAGTAGTAGTAATCTTATAAGTATAAGAAATTATACTTGTTCAGAAAACCTTCAGTGTTTTGATTTGCAAATAATCAAACCAATACTGAAGGGAAAAAAGGGTATAAAAAAAAAGAACCAAGAACATGTATGTTAGCCAAAAATAATCGTCTAGCATGCAAGTCCAAAGCCCAAAGAAAAAAACCCTGATGATCCACTTAGGTGAAACCTTGGTAGGTTTGTCTGGCTCTCTAGGTTTACTATATATATATATATATATTATTTCCTACAGTACTATAGACAGTATTTATATTTGCCAGTGTACATAGTATATGCATATGCCCTGCATGTTAGGATGCTTCAGTTAATAAATCTGCTAATAGCAACATAAGTTATCTCAATGGTTAATGATAACAATGGATTACCAAAGTTGCTAACGGCAGCAGAGGCTAAATTTCCCAATGACTGCAATGAGCTACCACAATTTTTTATAACTGCAATAGGCTGCAACAATTGCTAATGACAGCAATTGCTACAACACCAGGCAGTGACTGTAGTTGACTTTTATAATTACTAATAGTAACAATGAATTATCACTATTGGTAATAGTAGCAATTGCCTCAACAACTGGCAATGTCTGAAGTTGGCTTTCATGATTGCTAATAACAACAATGAACTACAACAATTGCTAATATTAGCAATTGCCACTACAATTGGAAATGATTGTAGTAATCTTCTTTATTTACTACAATTGTTAATGACTGCAATTGTCTACCACAAGGGCTAATAAAAACAATTAGGTATCAGAATTGCTGATGGACTTCCATAATTACCAACAATCCACTACCATCATGGCTAATGACATCAATGGGCTACCAGTTTTGGCAATGACTGCATTAGGTGACTAATGATAGCAATGAACTACAACAATTGTTAATGATTGCCATTGGCTACTGATGTAATGGAATAATCTTGTCACTCCCATGAGTGACTACACTATAGGTAGTAACTACCTATAAGTATCTCTATGTCAATGGAATACAGTGACTAGCCAAAATCTTTTTCGGCTTGCTGGTCAAACTCTCTGCCTCTGAGCAGAGAGGAACCCGGTCGAGGCTCTGCCAAAGTGCAGAGTTTCATTTAGGGAGGTTGACCAACCTGTTTATGTGGTTTATACGGGGATTTTTTGGCCCAGCCTATGGGTTCGGAAGACCCACATTAAACCTGGCCTTGTGCCACATCTACCCTAGTTTGCTAGTAAATACCAACTAGCTGGAATCTGTTGAGTACAAATCAGACTTACGGGAGAAGTATCAACTTCCAATACTAGCACTCAATACTTGATTGACTTGTGACGACCTTGTGCATAACTTTTACCTTATTTCTTATTGTACTGGTTTTTGCAATAAACCTTTACTTATTTTATCCACCATGTTTGTCAAGTATATATTCCTATTAGCACAGAATATAACAGCTACCATAATTGCTAATAACAACTGGTTACCACAGTTGTGACAGCAAATTGCTATCATAATTGCCACTGACAACAATGGTCTACTAGAATTGCTAATGACAGCAATGGTCTACCATAATTGCTAATGACAACAATGAACTACCATATTTGCTATTGACAGCAATAGGCTACAATAATTGCTAATGACAATGATGGGCCACCATAATTACTAATGTCTGCCATTATATGAGTGGTTAATGAAATTACATTTTTATTCATTTTTATCTCCTTTTTCACATCATTATATTATTTTCTGATCAACCTAACAGATCCCATTTATTAAACTTCTGAGAAACATCATAAAATCTTATATAAAATATGCCATAAATAATAATGAATCCAAATTCAATTTTATTATCCTTTGAAGCTAATAATAGCATTAAAATTAACATCAAACATTAAAGATTATTTAAGATCTGCTTTGAGTATGTATTGGAGAATTTTTTTCATCCAATCATTTTGAATCTATCATTATAATTATGAAGCTTGTTCCTTATAACAAAAGAAAAATATGAATAACCACTGTTACAAATGTTATTTCTATTCTTGTTCTAACTTAAACCAGAATTATCTGAATAAGCACACATGTCCTCCATCTTAAATAGCCATTAATATTACAAGCCACCAGAGATAGAAAAGTCCCAAAATATCCTGAGTTCAAATTTATTTTTGTGTAAATTACCTCCTCCTCGAAAAAAAAAATACAAGACATCAAAGGGCAACCAATAATTACAAAGGCAGTAAAGAGATTTATACCAAGGAGAAGAATAGGAAAGTGGTTCCTGAGGATATGAAAGAAATAAAAGAAAAAAGATAGCAACTAAAAGAAACTGGATAAAATTTTTAAAAATAGACAAATGAGAATAATATAAAAGGATGAATAGAAAAGAAATTATAAAATAACAGCATTGTGGTTTAAGGTTAAAAAAAAAATGATGGCTTTGTTTTTTGTTTTTTTTTAAGATCAGTGATCAGATACACATAGGCACACATTGATATATCTATATATTTATATATATTTATTTATATATATTTATTTTATATACAGAGTGTCCCAAAAGTCAGGTAGGTATTTAAAAATGTCATAACATGTCAGATTTTCAATTTTCTTTTTTTTCCAAGAACTTAAATATTTTACTATGTACCATGTCCCTTTAGGATTTTGGCAATCATGGCTCTCCACAATTTCCTGTCCTTTGTAGCTCTTAATGATTTTTTTTTTGTTATCTCTCCTGAACCTTGTTCTGTCATCCATTTACTCAGGTTCCCTAGACAGGTTATGCATTATTTTTCTCTATCCTTCTTGCCTACTATCTATCCTGTAAATATAAAATTCCCCAAGCACTCTTTCTTCCTTATGTGCACTAGAAATTTCAACTTCCTGATACTAAGTGTCCTTTTTGCTTCCAGTTTCTCCAAAAGTTTATCATTGCTCACTTGATCTCTCCATGTAATTCTCAGTATCCTTCTGTAGAACCACATTTTTTTGCTTCAAGTCTTTTCTTCATCTAGGAGGAGATTGTCTAATATTCACTACCATATTACATAAGTGTTTAGTACTGTTTTCATTCTTTCTATCAAAATTTTCCTGTTTCTTATTACTCTGCTTAGCTTTTGGAAAGCAACTTTCACCATCCCAATGTGTTTTCTGATTTCAGTGTAGCATTTTCCTTCCAATGTTAAAACATTTCCCAGATATTTAAATTGTTATATTTGTTTGATTTTGGTATCTCCAATTTGTAATTTGTATGTTGGGCTGTTCCTTTTGCTAACAACAATGCTTTCTATCTTCTTACAATTGATGTTTAACCCTTTCTTTCTTTCTTTCTTTCTTTCTTTCACTGCCTTCTGGAGGAATTTATGTACTTTCCTTTCCATGTCTGACATCAATACCATATCATTTGCATACTTTATGTTCTTAAGATTGTGGCCACCAGTAATAAATCCTGGTAGAATTTCTAATTCTTTCAGAATCACTTCACTGTATAACTTGAATAAATCCAGTGAGAAGATACATCCTTCTCTTAGACTCCTTTGTATTTTTCTGAATTCAATTTCTATCCAGGTTTTGGAACTGCTGGGTTTTGAGTTATTCTAATATTCTTTCCAAATATGTCAAAGTTACCTAGCTGTTCCAACAGTTCTCTGAGACTACTTTATCAAATGACTTTTCATAACTGGTAAAATATAGGTACACATCCTTCTTCATATGTATTGCTTTTTCTGGCATTATTCTGAGCATAAATATTGCATTCCTTTCTCCAGCATCTTTAATGAAACCACACTGTTCTTGTCCAATTTCTAGTCTAATTCTGCTGCAAGCTCTATTCATCAGAATTTGGATGATAAGTTTTGTTATGTGGCTCATTAGGCTGATTGTTCATTGGAGTTCACATTCATTTGCACTTGACTTCTTAGGCAGTGCTATGAAAATGGATCTATATAGGTTTTCCAGTATATCACCACTGTTGTATACTTCATTTACTATGTCTGTAATCTTGTCAATGCTACTGCTAGCATCTGTGTTACAATTCAGTCCAGCCTTGCAACTTTGTTTCTGTTCAATTTTGCCAGCGACAGTTTCACTTCAGATTTTAATATTTCTGGTTCTTAACACTGAACTGCACAAATATATGTCATAACTTAGATGCAATACATAAATATATATAAATATATACATCCCAAGTTGTCCAACCCAGAGGATTAAAACATAAAAAAGGTAAGCAGTATGTGAATAGGACAAATAAAAAGGCCTTCTAATCTTCATAAGAGGGATGTGGTACAGCTTATGATATGTTTCACGTTCCAGATGCATGGGAATTACTGCTGTTAGCCAAACTACAACTGACTACCGCATCCACCTCCCTCATGAGCTAATCAACAATTGACTGTCACATAACCCTCAAGTGCTCCTGAAGACGTCAATCAATTCTTTTTTGTCTTTTGTTTCCCTACAAGGGTTTTCCATTATTATTACAAGCTCTGACATATCAGTTGCAGGAGACAACTATGGTGAAGAGTGGTGTGCTCATTACCAACTTCACCTTTTAAAGTATATATCTTTGCATCAGCTGGATCAGACACAGTAAGTTCCAATAGTGATAGGTTTTCTGTTTTGGTTTTCCTCTCTTAGACATTTAGTTTATATTTAAATTGAATAAAGTGTTTATTTCATGTTTCATCTGTTTTTACATATTTAAAATGTCTTTCTTTTTCATATCTCTTAGTACTAGTCCCTATAGGCCTCCATACTTGAGTCTTAGGATCATACAATCAATTAACTCCAAGCATCACCATGTCACTAGCTGTATACATAGCTATGGAGCCCAGTCTTCCCCAATGTACTAGATAGCTGTTGATTCGATAAGAAGGTGGTTCATCTACTCTTTGACAGGCCTTGTTTTTAATCCTGTGGTGTGTCTAGTCATCCTCCTCATCCAGAAAAGCCTGGTGGAGGAATTGGTTTAGTTACTAGTGATCTGGACATGCAGCAGATAGTACTGGTTCATATTTAAAATTCACTATTTTTGATCTATAATGATAAATATGTAAAAATTATTCAACTTTTTAACATGAAAATTCTTTGTTGATGTTAAAAATTACTGCAAAAAAATTTATTTAAGAAGGAAAGATCTATTATAACATGTCTCTAGTTTGTATTTAGATACATTGTATTTATTTTCAATTTTTCTGGTTGAATTGTTCACCTCTATTGCATTTGATCCATTATTGTAAATAATTAAGTTACAAATAAATTTGTATTTTATATGAATATTACCTTATGAAAATTGAGATGTAGTAGAGTCAGGGCGTGTATCATAGATTAGTGGGGCACAAGACACTTGCACCAGCCCTGTCGAATGATGGTATAGCATTGCAAGATGAAACCTAGTAATGCTATGTACCCAATGTACTGACTTTTTACAGTAGTGTGCAGAAGGGAGAGCAGAGGGTGTGATGGCCCCAGGCATCCAATCAGAGAGTGAAATAAAAATTTAGTTTATATTTAAATTGAATAAAGTGTTTATTTAATGTTCCATATGTTCTTACATATTTAAAATGTCTTCCTTTCTCACATTTCTTAGTACTAGTCCCTATAGTCCTCACTACTTGAGTCTTAGGGGTATACAATCAAGAAGTTGGCCCCCGGCATCCCCAAACTTCATCAAACCTCTGCACATCACAGCTTCTACCTTAAGTTGCTCTCGAGTCTTTTATCAAGTGAATTTCATTATTAAAAATGCCACTGTTGATATGTAATCCAATATTATTTGTTGCATTTTGATGATTAATTGATTTTGTTTTTTTAAGGTTTGTCAACACTTTATGGATTATTCAAAGTTGAAACATTTTTTTTTTTGTGGGGGGATTGTAAGAATAATTCTTTTTTTTGTGAGTGAATATTGTATTAACAATGTTTTGGAGATAATAATAACCTTTCCAGGTATAAATCCTACTATTTAATCCATAGTTGTGAGGAGCAGATGGATTCATATATTTCCAAATATTATTTGAGCATAAGTGAATGCAACAAATTAAACTGGAATTCAAACTCAGTGCCATGTGTGATACACGATGAGGCGATTATGTATCTTTCGATACATGACTGATGAGGCAGATTTTTTCCGCAGTAGGTTGCCATTTCTTTCTGTAGTACACCAATTGCCATCCAAGGCTATAGAATCCAGTCTGTCCTGCTATTTACCTATAGCTGGGGAAGAAGAGGAATTTGATTGCATTCACTTGCATACCCTTTGGAAAGGTATGAATCTTCTTCTTCTCTCCCCAGCTCAGCTCTAAAATTTCCAACTTGCTGTTGGAAAAGAAACAGACACTAGCAGTATCCCTTGCTGTCCACTGAAATTTCATGAAGGCAGAATGTCAGCCTCTAATGAATCAGTCCAGAACAGTGTCAGAATCAGTATCAAAGCAACCTTTATTTTTAATCCAGTCAACACCCTACTCCTTTGAGTTGAGTGAAAAATGACTGGATTTCTACCTTTATTCCTTTTCTGTAAAAGAAAACAAAGAAGAAATACAGCAAACAGTATTCCTAAAAATATCTAAAACTCTTTTTAAAAGAATTACAATTGCAGTTTTGAAAAAAGAAAAAAATGATGGCAAATTTCTCTTTGATTGATATCTTTATTTTGTCCTGACATTGTGCAAAAGATAATGAGATGCTGTGTCATTTAGATTCTGTAACATTTCAATAATAAACTTGCACAAAAGGCTTTCCTGACTTGCCAAAAAGTTATCCAAGCGAAGATATTATCTTAGATTGATGTGTGGGAATCCAATTTGAATAATTCAAATATTCATTTAAAATTACCCTCTTTTGTTCCCAAATTACGTATTTCCATTCCTGACCGACGCCAATTCAAAAATATATCTTGATTTTTTTTTCTGTTTTTGTTTTGTTTCTATTACTTTTGTTAAATTTGCTTGTGTTACCATCATTTTGACAACAATAAAGATTTTTCTAAAAACAAAAAAAGCAGAATAGTGAAAAAGAAAGAAAAATAATTTAATTTTTTTTTGTTTTTGTTTTAGATTAAAAAAATAAAAAAAGGACTCTTCTCAGAATCCATTTGAGCTGAAGGATAATATTGACACAAGCCAGAATTTAAAAAATAAGATGGAGGTTAATAATTATGGTAGGTTACTAATTATTCAATAAGAAAAAGATGTTTAAAAGAAAAACTAAAAATAGAGGTTAAAAGAAAGAAAATATTATTTTGGAAATAATTCTTTAAATGAACAAGTCTTAATGGAATACACAAACAACCAATTATGTTTTTTTGGTTTTTAAAGAAAATTTTAAATTAAGCAAAAGTGAAATATTTTTCAAAATCACATTAAAATATTCACAATCCCAGAATCCTCTGCTTTGATTCCACAATTTCTGATTGATATTTTCTTTTTGTTTATATTTATTGATTTTATTCACTTTTTTTCTGGATGAGGAGTAATTTTTCATTACTAAATGGTTTGTAAAGGAATTTTTAATTTTATATATATACATTTATTTTAATTTTCAGTTGTTGCTGACATGACTTTTACATTTATTTTCCTTAATCAAATATATCTGTTTCATATCTCAGCATCTAACAGCAATGGGCTGATCTAGTGTGAGAGAAGCTTATCTATCATAACTTGGCATTACGATCAAAACCAGGGTAATATTTATTTATTAACATCATAATCTTCATTATTATTATTATTATTATTATTATTATTATTATTATTATTATTGCTGCTGCTGTTATTATTCCTTTTGCCTTTGTTTTAAATATGTAATTTATGATCTCAAGCACATCTGCTTTATGCTATAGAATTATTATTGTTATTGCTATTGCTTTCATTACTATTATTAGTATTATTATTGTTGTTGTTGTTATTATTTTTATTATTATTATTATTATTGGAGTTGTTATTCTTCCTTTATTCTTTTGCTTTAAATGTCTTTTATGATCACAAAATCATATGCTTTTATGCCATTGCAGTATTATTGTTGTTATTGTTTTCATTATTTTTCTTCTTGATTTTAATACTATTATTATTATTATTATTATTATTATTATTATTATTATTATTATTATTACTATTATTATTATTATTATTATTATTATTCATCTCTGCCTGTTTATTCTTCCTTATCCTCGTCTTCATTTTCTACTCTTTCATCCTATTCACTATCATTTTCTTCCATTATTATTATTATTATTATTATTGATGTTAGTCCTTTTTCATTTTTTAAATATGTATTTTAGGATCCCACTATCATCTGCTTCATGCTATTGCATTATTACTGTTGTTATTATTGGTTTCATTACTATTATTATTGTTTTAATACTATTATTATTTTTTTTTCCTTGGATTTCTGTTGCATAAATATTTTCTTCTGGGTCCCAACCAGAGACATAAGGTTAGAAATGGATTCATAACATTTTACTCTGATCATTTTTTGTAAAAAGAAAAAACCTAAGATCACATACATATTTTACATAGATAAAGCTCTTCATAATGTATGAGCTCTACTTGCAAGTATAATTTTTTGCATTTCTTTAAGGCATTATTGCTATTGTTGTTATTCTTTTTTCTGTTGCTTTAAATATAAATTTTATTATTAGAAAATCATGTTTTATGCTACTGCATTATTATTGTTGCTATTGTTTTCATTATTAGTAGTATTATTATTTTAATACTTTTATTAATATTATTTTTATTATCATTATTGATGTTAGTCCTTTTTATTTTGTTTTAAATATATATTTTATGAGCACAAACCCATATGCTTTTATACTATTGCATTATTATTGTTGCTGTTGTTTTCATTATTATTAGTATTACTATTGTTGTTGTTTTGTGTATACCTATATTAAGAGGGAGGAGCAGAGAGAAGATGCTTGTTCATATGACCCAATGTTTGGTAACAAAATGCCAAAAACATGGCTGATATATTTTTTTAATATTCATAGCAATCTCTTTTTCTTGATTCCTTCATTATTTTTCTCCTTTTTATTTTCTATGGAAGATCTTTTATTTCTTTTCCTTGCTACATAAAGTGACATCAGGACTCCAACTTAGGAGTGATAAATTCAGATTATCGTTATAGGCATTTCTAAATTTCATATCTGAGTATAAGCATGCCTGTACATCCTGGCCTTGGCAAATAAGAGGCAGGTAATCATAATATGTGGGAGATTTATTTTCTCTCTCCGACACTTCCATCGAAATATCAATTTACAAGAAAGAAGCTGTAACTGAAATAAGAGTCAAGAGAAATAAAACCAATAAAAAAAAAAAAAAGATAAAATAAAAGGATGAAATAAAATTCATAATATTGGGATGAATCTCAAATTATGAATGAGCATTTTAAATTCAGATCCTTTTTATTAGCAGTCAAGCAATATAATTTCGCAGAAAAGATTGAAAGGCTAAGAAACAAATAATGAAAAATTGGAAACGAGAATAAAATAAATGAAGTAAAAATGAACAGAACAAAAATGGTTTGCAATTATATTTGACAATTCAGTTGAAGTCTTAAAACTACTGATTATTATTAATGTATGCCATAAATTTATACTCTTCAGCCCAAGAGAGCAAAAAGGAAAAAAGAAATGAAATAGCTAAAGAATAATAAAATGAAAAAAACTTTTTCTTCTTCCATATTGCAAATGGCATCCACCTGTAAATCATATTAGAATAGCTAACATTCTAATGTTTAGTCATCATCAAGAACATACAGGATGAGAGGAAGATAATAAAAGTCGACCATCAAAATTAGCATTCGTTTTGCATCTAATTCAGAAACCAACTGCTCAGCCAATCAAAATGGCCAACATATTCACTTTTAAATCGGTGTCATACAGAGTGAAGCTGAGAAAAAAAAAATAACTTTGAGTAATTCTTCTTGACAATCAGTTTACTTTACAGGGTGAAAATTGGACAAATTACACAAAATTATAATTCGGAATTTGGTGTCAGAGGTACTCACAAGTTAATCAAAACTAATAATCCTATTTTTGTGGCTTTTACATTGGATGCATAAAAATGTAATGTGTAGCATTCTCTAAACTGCTTCTTTTGATATTCATCAAAAAATTTTACTTTCTCTTTTTTTTTTTACAAAAAATGTTTATCTCACTTTCACTGTGCAAAAAAAATTCAGGAATATATTTTCATATTTATATATGGGAATTGATTTATAAATTATTTACAAAACAACTAATTTTATTCTTCTTTGATGTCAAATATTTATTATCAACTTGAAGGTGGGAAGAAACACGGTTAATGAGTTCTTTTTCTTAAAAAAAAGAATAAAAGCAAAAAAAATGGTAATTTTTAGGAAAAACTTTTACCAGTTTTCAACTTAGGCATGTGTCTTATAATATGTTCATATTTCAAACTAATTTTTTTAATACTAAAGTTCACCCAACACAAGGCTCAAGAGCCATTCAAAGTGAAGAGTTGCTGAATGAGATGTGTAAGAGGAGGTGGTAGAAAGTGAAGATTATGAGGATAAGGAGGATAGACAATGATTAACCCTTCATATGAAGTGGTTAATATTGTAGTATTTAAAGAAGCATCCAGATGGAAGTTTTATTGTTTGAATAAATAAATAAAGGAAGAGGTGTCATTTATCTTGACACCTTCAAAGAAACTGAGTTTATAAGGAGAGTTTTTATAGACAAAGACCAGAACATTCTGGGTAACTAATGCCTATATAAGGAAGGATTCAGTGATTTTTGTTGTTTTTTCTTTTTTTTTTTTGTCGGAGTAGGGCAGGAGGTATTTGCTACATTGGTCTTTGAATGCTAGGCCAGTCAAGTTCATTATATTCACTTACATGCACATAGCCTTGGGAAAGGTAGGAATCCACATCTTCTCTCCCCAGCTATGGGTTAATTAGTAAGACTTGTATCAGTAGATAATTATTATATCCAAAAAATTGTCTTACAATCTAAAAATATTTTCTGGCTTTAAATAATCTGCAAAGGGTTGATAAGCCATAAAAAACAAATCAATTAATCAATCAGATCAACAATTAAAAATGGATTCAAGTGAATGAATCATTTAGGTTTTAAAGAAGACAATCCTTCGTTAGATCCTATAGTCTGGCACGGGAAAATTTGATGACTTCCAACAGCAGCAACAACTAAAATGGATAGCATATGTAACTTGAAGGATAAATAATGATAACAATAAAATTGGCTTTCCACACTACCTTAAATAAAAGGCTAGGAAGGAAACTCCCATCAGTACTAGAAAGAATGATAAAAGATAGCGGACTTAAAAAGTCTTTTTTTAAAAAAAAAAACTATTTCAAAATAAAACTTTTATAAATTTCAACCAGCAGTAACACTAAGTGAATGCTGAACTCTTCTTTTTTAGCTATTTTTTTAATCGAGATCACCCTATGCAAGGCAGTAAAACCCCTAAGATAAAAGGGGTTACTTGGTATGGAAGAATTAGAAACATTAACATTACTAATGAGCAAGAAAAATTAGTATAATCAGGAGGACAGTAGATAACAATTGACATTGCATTTAAATTTTTGCAGATTAAAATTGGCTGGAAAGCATGGAGCCACAAGCAAGAAGTGAGAGAAAAGAAACTGTTAGCATAGAATTTACTTATATCTAGCTAGCTCAAGAGTAAATTGATGAAATCTCAATGGCAGTCTAATACTAAAAAGTCTAGGTGCTATAACGAAGAGCTCATCTGAACAATTACCATGAAAGTATAGAAAAGGCACAGGGATGCAACCATACAGCAGTGGAAAAGTGACTGAAGCTGAGAAGCCAGATCAGGACCAATAATATTGCTGATTCTTCTATGGATTTTATCCAGATAAATATGAGCACCAGACCATATGTAGCAGCAATATTCTAAGCATGGATGAATGGTAGACTTATAGATATGTAGTATAGATTCTAGAGAGAAAAATTGTCTTGCACGACACAGCGAACCAACTTTCTTAGCAGCTGATCTAACAATGGATTCAGTATAGTCTTTCCACTTTATGTCAGCCGAGAATGTTAGCCTAAGAAGGTGCAACAATTCACTCTCCTTGAGGTCAATATCAACCATTCTGATGGAAAGTAGAGAAATGTCTCTCAGATGATTAATAGAGTTTAGTTTTGGAGGCATTAAAGTTAACAAACCTTCCTTTGCCTCAGTTAACAACAGACTGAAGGTTCTTTTGGATATCAGCTGCCATTTTCCTCTTATCAGACTTACTATCGAGACAGGAGTAAAGGATTGTGTCATCAGTGTAGATACCAAGATGAGAGCTGATGCCATTGAGAATAACCATTACCATTATAGTACATGTTTAGATTCTTGTTAAATGTTTAGAAAAGCAGCATTGTGTTAGAGTTGTCTCATTATAGAAAACCATTGCTGATAAGTTTATTCCTTGTTGAATACCAAACCTCACTTACTCCAACAGACTATCCTGACAGACTGGGGATATTATATGTGTACTAGTGCACCCATACAAAATGACAGCAATTGTTAGAACGTTTTAATAGAGAGATGTAATAAAACTCTTGAAACAATTTATTGAGATTTAATAAAGCACAGATAATTTTTTACAATTGTTATATTCTGGAAGATCATTTCATTACTTAAAAAAAATTGAAATCAATCCCCAATCTCTGTCCAGTAAAATGTTAAGTATGTAAATTGATATTTTCATAAGTTTACACTGTAGAAAGGAAAAAACGGCTTACCTTCTGGAACAAAACATGTTTGTATGTGTCTCACATGCAAAATACTTGAAAAAAAATATGTGATTCAAAAGCTACAATTTAAGAACAGTTTGATCTTGGAGCTCAGAGATTTTGTGAGATGAATTTGTGGCTCATGCAAATTTCAAAACCTCAGCCACTCAACAAAATGAGTATGAGCAAGAGAACACCAGATCGACAACAGAGACCAATGATTGGTCATGATTTGTGTGTGGAGTTTCATGGTAGTCTCACCAATTGTGATTGAAAAGAAGACAGGGTACAATTGGTACTACAAACAGCCCCAACTTTTTTGCTACATACACCATTATTAGATTTGTGGTTTTTCATATAATTCTTACAATTATTATATTAATATAAAATCATTCTAGAAGGATGAATCCATTACTTAAAAACAAAAATGAATGAATATTTTGGTAACCTGTAGAGATCCATGTTCATCATTGTCCTGAAGTGACATTGTATTTAAATAAAGAATCCTGTTCCAATTTTATGAAAATAATTAATTATAATTCTTTGAAGCTATTAGTTCTAATTAACTCTATCCAGTTTGATTAATTGTTACACTAAATTGAAAAGCATCAGATTAATTAATTTGTATTTTGCACAGCTGCATTTTTTGAAGGCAAAATATTTCCATTCATTGTACAAATTGTGTTTTAATTATTTTTATGTGTATAAATTTGTGCACTGAATTAAGATATGTCATTCAACACATGAATATATATATATATATATATATATATATATATATATATATATATACAGTAATTATATATATAGTAATTATTGTCATTAAAAACATGCTTAATAATTTGTTTATTTCTACTGAAACATGTCTTGAAATTTTTTTAAATGCCTAAAAGGATTATTGCTTAAATCAAAAATTAAAACTAAAAAGAAATTATAGGAAAATATTTACATTAAAATTGAAGAGGGATGTCAACTGATGCTCGATACAAATTTAATGATGCAAGATTATATCGTTGCATACTTGACTTGAGAAAAGAGGAAGTTCTGAAAATGTACACAAATTATCAATACATTTAACAAAATTAAATCTAATGGTTTTAAATTCTATGCTTAAATGATTATATCTCACAGTATAGTTGTAAGGTAAGATGGATGAAGAAATTTTTTTCTTAGTATAATTTTTTTTTGTCTAGAATCATTATGGCAAAATTCATTTTTCTAGTTTATTTTTTAATGAAAAGAATGAGAAAATATTTGTTTAAATTAAAAAATTAGGAAGAAAAAGAAAATTGGACTTGCTGATGCTGATAAAATCATTTTAGAGGCAAAAATATTGTTGATAATGATAACGTAAATAGTGAACTCTTTTATATGATGAATAAGTTTGCAATTAACTGATGACTCAAGTAAAATCAGATGATATTGTAGAATATCGTATTGAAATCTTTGACTGCTTTGTATGAATTAGAATCCCTATAGATTATCTGCTTATAGACAATAAGTTGAAATCACACCTTTTACAGTGCCATCAATATTATTCATTTTTGGGTCAGTTCCATGCAGCATTTTAAGATTTAACATTACATATTTTGATTAAGGATGTGCCATTTGTGGAACATGGAAGCTGGAATTGGCAAGTCAAGTTCCAACTGTTATGTTTTCTTTTAGAGAAGTATACAATTTCCTGGAGTTGTTTGATAACATATATGCCATCTTTGCATCCCTTACCAGAACGAAAACCAAACTGGTTTGTGAGGAGTTCACTTTCATAAAATGATGAGAGCCTAGTTAGTAAAATGTTCATTAGTACTTTAACCATATCTGTATGTGTGAGGGTTTTGAGAGCTACCTTTTTGCTTCTGTAGTGTGTTAATGTGTGATAAGCAATACTTTTTATGATTCATTTCTGATTCCAGACATGTGCTTATAGACAGCCATTTGCAATCCAATCATGCCTTTTACAGTTCCATCACTATTATTCTTTGTGATTCAGTTCCATACACCATTTTGAGATTTATCAGTTCATCTTTTGATTACAGATGTACAGTTTGTTAAACTGTCATCAAGGTGGATACTGGAATTGGCAATCCAAGTTCAATTTCTGGCCTCATCTGTTATATTCAATTTCATACAAATGCTCTTGGGAGCTCTTATTTTACCTAAACTATAGGCTAAATACTTTTGATAAAAACAATAAACAACTTGTTAGACTATAAGTTACATGTGATCATGCATTTCTGTGCCTATTTTTTTATTTTTAATACAATAACAGATTTACTGAGCAATGATGTTATGAATTTTTTTATATGTTGTGATTGTTTATTGAACCAAATTTTTAACATGAAGTTGAGTGTTATTTTAAAATAAAAAAGTAGTCATTTTTAACATTATTTTATTACCAATTTCATTTACCTTTGGCAGCTTATGGTCATATCATGTGGAAATAGCAGTTCTCATAAGATCATTGAAGTTAAGCAACATAAGAGCTGGTCAGCACCTAGATGGTTTATCACTTGGGAATAGCAGGTATTGTATGCTTGGATGTACAAGTGGTATAATGGATAATGACTCTGAATTGAAAATCAGAAATCTGAATTTATTATATTCACAAATATAAATGCACAAATATCCTTGAGAAAGGTATCTGTATCCACCTCTCCCCACCCCACTATGGTTTAATCTGTCGAACTTGTATCAATAAATCATTATTATCTCCAAAGATTCTTAATGTCTAAAAATAATTTCTTGCTTTAAATAACCTGCAAAAAGGTTGATAATAAGCCATAAACTAATCAATCAATTTACACAATAATGTTCACACTGTACGAGGCCCAAGAGCCATTCGTTTGGAAGGTTACAGAGTAAGATGTAAGAGGTACAGTTTATGAGGATATGTGGGGAAGATTCACCATAGACCAGTGGTTTTCAACCTTTTTGCTGGAGCGGAACCACAAGGAAACATTCCAGTGGCTTGAGGAACCCCTGCAATAAATTAATTGTCTTATGCAAAAAAAAAAAAGCTTTCAATTATTAAAATAAAATAAAAATGCTCATCTTCAGATTTATTTACAAAAAAATACAAAGACAAACTGTAAAAATATTGTATACATACATATGCAATTTTAATCTTGCTTCTACAGTTATTACACATATATTAAAAAACTTCAGTTTAAATGGATTACATTTATTTTAAGTTTGGGACCTATTTTATTCATACTATGCTGTTTTGCTATTGATTTAGTAGAGGTACCTAATCCCACATATCTGCACAGGAGAATTAAAAATTACTGTCAATCATAGTACTTGTGAAACTTCTTGCGGAACCCCTGTGCTTTACTGGCAGAACACTAGGGTTCCACAGAACCCTGGTTGAAAACCACTGCCCTAGACATATGGAAATTATATAAATTATAAAAGCCAAAATCAAATTGTATGTACAAATCAATTTTCCAAGATATTGCTCCCAATGTGAATAGTACTACTAATAATATTGTGCATACTACTAATATTTTATTTATTTCAGTATAAGATATCACAAAATGTAACATGATTTTCAAAAAATGTACACAAGTGTCTGCTCATAAATTAATAATGTGTAGAAAATGTAATTAATGTGAAGTAGCTAAAGACTTTTGCACTGCAATTAACAGAGTGAGTTAATTAATTTACTAACATGGACATAATTGAATGATATTGTATAAAATATAACCGTATTTATCGCATGTGCATGTATACAACTTGATTTAACTGTAATCAGAATTTCCATTTTGGCTGATTTATTTATTAAACATGGATGAAATTGAAAAGCTTTCAGCAAGTTATTAGTCTTCGTGTAATAACGCTTATCTAAGAATAGTGCAGGATTCAATTTGATTGAAAATAGTTTGCATCGAAAAAGATCCATAAAAACAAAACAGCTTTCAAGGGAAATAACCTCTAGCCATCGATCAAAATCACCCTTTGGAATATTATGTCTTTCAATATTTTGTAATTAAATGGAGGAAAATAAATGTAAAATATATATATATATATATATATATATATATATATCAGAACTGTTAGCAAAATTTGATTTATTTGGGAAATCCATTAGAATAATCCAGAATATATACTGGGGGCAAACTACATACATACAGAAAATGAAGTGAGTTCACAAAAATAAAAAAGAATGTAAGACAAGGATGCATCTTGTCACTGAGATTATTTAATATATACAGAGAAGTGATCCTCAGAGAACTAGAAGTCTTATTAGGATTTAATAATGATGGGCACAATCTTAACAATGTAAGATTCTGCTCTCCAGGAGAAAAATGCTTTGAACTTTCTTGGTTTCACAGTTTCCAGTAACATGAAGTGGGGTGATTATATAGAATCACTTGCTAGGTCTGCTGCTTGGAAAGTTGGTTCACTGTATCATGACAGACAATTTTTTTCAGAATCCATCTTGTACATTTATAAATCTGCCATTCATCTGTGCATTGAATATGGCTGCCATATCTGGTCTTGTGCTCCTGCTATATATCTCAAGATTCTTGGTGTAATGGTTAACAAGCATGTCTTGCTAGATCAGTTATGACTGAAAAGTGGGTTCAATCCTCACTAGATGCCCCATAATTTCGGCCTTGTGCCACATCTAAGTGACGCTTAGAAAATCATTTTGGGCACCCTGAGGTGGTGTAATGGTTAGCAAGCTTGTCTTACTAGAACAATTACAACGGAGTAGTGAGTTCGATCCTCACTGGGTGCCTCATACTTTTGGCCTTGTGCCACATCTGAGCTATGCTTGGAAAATCATTATATCTCAAGATTCTTCACAAAATTCAAAGGTTTGTAATGTTATCAATCCTGGCCTGAAATTTCAACTTCAGTCTCTTTCCCATCATCATGACATGGCTTCCCTCTATCTTTTCTATAAATATTTTCATGGAATTTCTCCTGATGAGATTTCCTCCTTGATGCCTCGACTGCATGAATTTAAGCATGCTATTAGATTGGCAGCTAGGTCCCATCTTTTTACTGTTGAATTAGTTAGATGCAACCATATATTATATTCCAATAGTTTCTTTTTTTTCACTATTCACCCATGAATATCCTTTCCAATTTCTTGATTCCTGCCACCTACAATCTTCAAAAATTTAAATGCAGTGTAATCACCATCTTCTGTCTTCCTGAAACCTGTTCTTTTATTGTCCTTTTTCTCCTTACTAAAGAGTTCTCATCCTCTTATCACCATGCTTAGGGTGAAATAATTAAAAAAAAAACATAGATGGGGGAAAAGTGACAGACATGTTTTTTATATGCATTTATATGCATTACCATGAGAAGTAATTAAAATGAAAGAAAGGAGAAGATGCAAAAGTGTTTATAAATTGTGATGGCAACATACTCTACATAAAGGCAGCTGAGAATTTTTTTTAAATATGCTTGCTGCTTATATTGTATGTAAGTGGCTGATGACTTTATTTGATTTTGGTGAACTTAAACTTGATTGGATGAAAAATCAAAAATTAGTCTTATTTACCAAACACATTGATTGTAAAATAAGGGTGATAACTCATTCTTATAATAATCAAATTAATGGTAGAAACATATTTTCTTTGTTAATAATAAAAGAATTATCACATACTCAACTTAATGCCAATAAATGATTTTCTTCTGAACTCCAGTGTATATTAAAGATGAAGGCACCTTAACTATGGGAATCTTAGATAATGAAGAGGTGAGTATTTAACATCTAAATTGCTACTTTTAGAGAGCTCTCTGAGATTATAAGATGATGATCACACACAGATGCAGACATAGGTAGTGGTGGTAGCAAACATAGGTAGCGAATTGATTGATAGATTATCCAAAAATAATCTTGTATATTAATAGCCAATGGTCTAGGAAAAATGTTAGTTACACTATGCCCTTGCATGCTCCTAGCAAAACTCTAATAGACACAAGCCACCTACCATTTTGAAGTTAAAAATGTGACAAATCTTCTAGTCAAAAATTTATATTGGATCTTTGGTTCTGCAGTGATTCAGTTCAAATGTGTCAAAGAAAACATAACATAGCTGATGACACTAGAGTCAAAAAAGAATCAGACTTCTGAACAGAAATATGATGAGAACAGAATTTCAATCTGGAAATAGCTTAATAGATAAATGTTTTAAGTTATCAAAATGGTTTAATTCTTCTGAATACAGTTCCTATGTTTCTATTCTCAAAATGAAAAGAAAATGAGCAGAATAGGTTCCTAAAAATTACTTGCCTTTGTAGAAACAGTTCCTGCTAAAATGCCCCCACTGCACATAGGTATATATATTCAACTCTCTCCCATGGTATTTGATGTATGAGGGTCAAGCAGCTCAGTTCCTAGGAACTAACAGCCCAGACACCAGCATATATGATTTGATTATAGTTAGTATACAACTTCCTGGAGTTTTTTGATAACATATATGCCATCTTTGCATCCCTTACCAGAACAAAAACCAAACTGGGTTTTGTGCAGAACCAACCACACTTTTTGAACGACTGCATGCAGAGACCTGATGCACTACATGCCACAAGGTCCTCAAACGATCTTCCATAGGTTTTGAATTCAGAGTAGTCCTTCTCCTAGACCAGTTGCCATCCAAGGCTATAGAACCCAGTCTGCCCTGCTATTTACCAATAGCTGGAGGGAGAAGAAGAGGATTCATACCTTTCCCAAGGGTCTTAGCATGTAAGTGAATGTAATGGATTTGACTGGAATTCAAACTTGCCTCTCCGATTCCTCAATCCAAGCTGCTATCCATTACTCCACTGTGCCTATATATATATATATATATATATATATATACATATTATCCCACATTATAAAACTAGCTAGAGATTACTGCCCTATTAGTGATCAGGAAATAAATATTATAAAGCAGGCATAAACAAAGGTACATTTCCATAATGATTGTATGTGGACTAAGAGAAACAACCCAGTGTTTAATGTTGCTATGTGTGCGTATGATTCTTCAGAAGTTTGTAATATTGTAGGAATTCTGTTACTGTGGTGTCTTAGATTTTTGTTCAACATTAAGGACACCAGGATATATAGAGATGATAGTGTAATTCTCCTCTGGAAAATTAGCTCATGCAATATTGAGAAAAGAACTTATTAAATTTTTTAAGGCTCATGATTTAAGCATTACCACCACCAATACAAAAGGTGATTAATTTTCTAGATATAAATTTAGACCTGGATTAGACCTGGATAATGGTTACCATAAACCATACACAAAAGAACTACATAACCATAAATACATTAATAAAGATTCAAACCAACATCACAAAATTTTAGATAATTTACATAATTCAGTACAAGTTATCAGCTATTGATTAATAAATAATTTATATAATGGAAGGGGGTTAACGTAATCTAATTTAATATAATTTAATAAGATTTAATATAAAATTGTAACAATATTAAAGGAAAAATACATACCAATACTACAGAAAAATAAAATAAAAAATGGCTTATTGGATTATTCACCAACTCCAGTAACAAAGAAATATTTAATATTGTTAAAGATAAATATATTAAGACTTTGGAATTTAGCAATCATAAGTTAAACTAATGTCAAAAAAATTTTCCAGAAGTTAATACATAAGCATTTTAGCCATTCACCAGCATTAACAAAGATTTTTAACAAAATTAATGTCAAAATCTTAACAATCAAAATATAGCTGAACTGGTAACATGGATCAATATCTCTACACAACGACACCATATTAAATAAACATCTTTCCAGCAATAACAACATAAATTTTTCCAAAAATAAATGCAACTGCTGAAAAAGTAAAATCCGTCCATTAAACGTTCAATGTATGACTGATGATGTTGTATATGAAGCATGCATTCATTGTGGTAGTGATATTAAATTTGATTTTGGTTCTACTGAAAATCCTTGGAAGCTTCACTTCTACCACCACTGTACGACTTTGGACAACATTAAATACAGAAATAGCACCATTCTCTCTAATTATGCCATTGCTAATAATGCCATTGTTTCCCTGTCTTTTCTACAAATACTTTCATGGTAACTGCTCTGATAAGCTACTTTTGCTTTTTCCCAAACTGCATGAATTTAAACGGGCTACTAGGTTGACATCTCAGTCCCACCCTTTCACTGCCAAAACAGTTAAATATAGCCATCTCTTCTACCCTAATAGCTTCATGTCTCGTACTCCCCATCTGTGGAACTCCCTTCCTCTTACATGCTTCCCTGATAACTATAATCTCCAAATATTCAAATGCAATGTCAATTGACATCTCCAAATGCCTTGATCTATTCCCCTTCTCCTTCTCTTCATCCTTTCCTCTATCATACCTCTTTACTCTTGCTCCCACTCTCTGTAACCCCTTGCATGCTAGTGGCATCCCACCTTGCTTGGGATGAAATGCTGAAAAAAAAAAACAATAAAGATTCAAACCACCATCACAAAATTTTAGATAATTTGCATAATTCAGTACAAGTTAGATTATTCACCAACTCCAGCAACAAAGAAATATTTAATATTGTTAAAGATAAATATATTAAGGCTTTGGAACTTAGCAATAATAAAGTAAACTTAGAGTATTTGGAAAAAACAGAGATGATAAGACAAAACAAAAACACCATTAATGCAACATCGTATGGTTTAACCCACCTTTTAACCACAATGTTCTAACTAATAATAAGCATTTTAACCATTCACCAGCATTAAGAAAGATGTTTAACAAAAATAATATCAATATTAGTTATAGCTGCACTCGTAACATCAACAGATCTATATCACTACACAATAATATCCTATTAAGTAAAGATCTTTCCAACAAAGACAATGTAAATTTTTCCCAAACTAAATGCAACTACTGAAAAAATACAATCTCTCCATTAAATGATCAATGTATGAACAAGAATGTTGTATATCAAGCATGCATTCATTCCGGTAATGGTTTTAAATTTTATTTTAGTTCTACTGAGAATCCTTGGAAGCTTTGCTTCTACCATCACTGTATGACTTTGGCTAATATTAAATACAGAAACAGCACTGCTCTCTGTAATTATTTCTAGCAATTGAAAGAATCCAGCAACTCCCTTTCATTTAAGTGGAGTATAATGGCAAGGGCTAAACCATTTAATGGCAAAGGGAATGAATGCAACCTGTGTTTAGTTGAAAAATAATAATCTTACAACATTCAAATAACCCAGGCTTACTAAATAAGAGAAATGAACTGAGAGTCACTAGTAGGAATAAAAATAAATATCTACTTAAGCACATAGACCCAGATTCATTTTTCTATACTATTGTGGTTTAGTTTTTGATCTAGGGTGTTGCTTAGTATTTATTTATTTATCTGTTTGCTTATTAACTTATTAATTTACTATTTGTTACATATTATGGGTTATTATTTATTGTTTTTTTAATATTGATTTTTTATTATATGTTTTGTATTTTTTATTTTTATAGATTTTTTATAGATTTTTATGTGGGTTTTTAAAAAGTTTTATTAGTTATTATAATTTTTTATATTTATTTATTTAATATTATATTTTTTCTTTAGAAATGCTAATTTTAAATCAAATTAGATTAAGTTAGCTCCCTTCAATTATATAAATAATTAATAATTAATAGTTAACAACCCACTAATTTAAAATAAAATATATAATTCATAATAAATACAATAAATAATTATAAATAAAAGCATATGATAATACCGGTTATTTTAGTTGCTAGATTTAATGTTATAGGAAATATAATTAATTTTTTAAAAAAGTTTTTGGAAAAAACTATGTCCCAATATTGATGGTGCTTAACAGATTCAGCATTATGGTAAACTGATATATTTTCAAATTAGATATATATATATATATATATATATATATATATATATATATATATATTTATGTATCAGTATGCACTCAGCACCTGAAGATTGCATATGGCATGAAACTCCAAGTCATGTTAAAACAGTGGACACTGAGATCAACACCAAACAGTGACAGTCTGTTTTAAGCTTGAGTGCAATCTTTAGTCCTGAATTGCAGCTCAGTGTTGGTCTCAGTGTCTACATGTATATTTACATATGCTTTATCTCTTATACTGAGCACTTTAGCCATAAATATAGCATATCTTAAAACTATATCTTTATTTCCTTTGTATATACACCCTAAATCTAATCATCCTCCATCTATAATTAAACATATACCTTTATCTATAGAAAAGAGAATAAGTACAAATTCAGCAAATGAGAAAGTTTTCTATGAACATAGTAATTTCTATAACAAAGCTCTAAAGAATAGTGGCTATAAAAGCCCAAAACTCAATTATATAAAAAAGTAAAGTGGAAACCATAGAAAAAACAGAAGTAGAAAAATCATTTGGTATACACTCCCATACAACCAAATGGTAAAAAACAAATTAGGTCAAACATTCCTTGCATTAATCGTTAAACATTTTCCTAGAGACAGTAAACTCAGTACAATTTTTAATAAAAGTACCCTAAATTCAAGTTACAGTTGTACTGAAAACTTAAAAATGATTATTAAGAAACATACTGCTAATATCTTGAGTAAACACTTCGACCAAAATTAAAAAAATTTAGACAGTATAATAAAAAGAAATGAAGATAAACAAAAATTATGTAACTGCAGAAATCCTCAAAACTGTCCTCTTAATAATAAATGTTGCACTGAATCATTAGTGTACCAATGCAATATCTCATCTATTGAGGATCCAGACAAAGTAAAAGTTTATATTGGATACACAATACATTAATTGAAAAGACAGTGGAACAAATATCAAAGTTCTTTTAAAATGAGTAAATATCGAAATCAGACATCCCTATCTAAATACTTCTGGCACTTAAAAGAAACGAATAAAACACCTACTGTAAAATGAAATTAATAAGAAAAGCTAGAATTTGTAGGTCATTAAATGACCCATGTCCTTTGTGCATACATGAGAAATTATACATTATTAAGTTTATGAAAAATAAAAATTTATTTAATAAAAGAAATGAAATAGCTATTTTTTGCAGACACTTTCAAAGATTTTCCTTAAATAATGATTAAAGAAAAAGAAGAGAAATGAAAAATGAAACATATCTATTTATACTTGACCTTTGAATAATAAGAAGAAAGTAATTCTAATATATGTATTTGTTTTAAAAGAGGTATAGTCTATTAGTAATTAGAATTAAGAATAATAATTTAAAATTGTATTTTAATACAACGTAGTCATATTCAAACAACCCTTTTGGAAAAAATTTTTTGTATATACAATTACAAATTTAACAGCAAAATAAGTGCCAAAAAACTTTTTGTCATTGAAAAAGACAGACAATGTGCAAAAAACGGATGTCAACTTTTGTTGAACGGGCACCCCCACCCTACCTTAACTTAACCTGATTTGGAAAGTAACTCATATTTTGATACAATCGTTGTCAGTGAAAATGAACATCCTACCACCCCTTGTCAAAATGACTGAATTTCCCCATAACCTTAGCAACTAATATCAAGAATATATGTGCTTATAAACTCAGTAAATTTCAAAATAAGTTATTCCAAAAATTGCTTGAAAATGAAACATTACTAAGGATTTTAATTTAATTCTATAATTAAATTTGAAGTCTTCAGTTTCTGTTTTTGAAACATGGTAATTTCTGTGTAGAGATGGGACCATATTTTTAAATTAGTAAATTTATAATGTATTATATATATATATATATGTGTGTGTCTATATAATCAAAATTAATATAATTTCATAATACCTATTAAAAACTCTCATCTATTTGATCAAGCACTATTGAAAAAAGTTAATTCCAAAACAGTAGCTGTCACTGCTATTAACACACTGCTCTCCATTAATGAACTGAGCACTGGCGTTTGTTTACATCAATATACGATATGTTAGAATTTGCCTTCTCTCTGCTGTGCACTGATAGCTTAGTGGTAGGATCTCTGACTGATGCCAGACTGGTAGAGTTTCAATCCCAGCATGAAGCAACCAGATGTCTAGCCAAACTAATGAGCTGTGATACAGCAAAACAGGTCTGTATGTGGATTATATATATATATATATATATATATATATATGGATAGTGTGGGTGGAGGAATCAATACTGCATGCTAAATAACAAGGATTCTAAGTGATGTAATTGCTAATGTTTAATAAAAAAATGAGTAAATATTGTGGCTGGATTTTTTTTTATGTAATTATTATTTTAGTTTGGGATTGACAACATTTACTCACTTTTATCTATTAGACATTAAATTTACGTCACTTAGCATCTTCCATAGTTTACCTCGATTTTTCAGTTAGCCTGATGCATATTTATCTGCTTTCTTAAATTTAAAAAATGGGAAAATTAACATTTTTACATTTGTGTATAAATACTTGTTTCAAAATAAAATGCATACATCATCAGAGGATGAAATGTATTAGCTAAGATAAGTTTTCCTTTTGTCTTTATTCACATATATATATATATATATATATATATATATATATATATATATATATATATTCATCTACAGACAGTGTTTCACTGTATCACAGCTGATCAGTGTGGCTAAACATGCAATTGCTTCAAGCAGAGATTGAGACCCAGAAGATTTGACATGTCGGAGTCTCTAACTCTTAGCTATCAGCACACACATTGGAGAAAGGGAATTTTTAATGCATTATATACAAGATATAAGCATTCCCAGCTATCAGAATGCTCAATTTATAGTGAAGAGCTTTTAGCATTAATTAGCAGCAGCCAACCATTTCCCTTGCTTCCAAACCTATGAGATTGATGCAGCATTTATGTAACAACTCCTATAAATGATGCCCGACATTGCCACATCTGTGCAAGAGAATGTAAGACCCTAGCAGGACTAAAAAGCTACATCTGCACTGCCAATATTTGCAGATGGATCAAGCAATGGCATTACTGAACATCTAGGCATGGACATCATGTGCATATCTAGAAAGGAAGAGAGAGAGAGAGAGAGAGAGTGAGAGAGAGCAAGAGAGAGGGAACAATATATATATAGAGAGAGTGGATATAAGAATCAACACCATTTGATGACTATAAGTTTCATTCTTCAGTCATTTTCAGACCAAGTTGGAAATTTGCAAGACTTATTTTGAAAATTACATTGAAGAATAAAATTGTTCATTGTTATACAGTGTTGATTTCTATGAGAATGTTTGAATATTTAGCACTCTTCCCCCAAAATGATCAGCTTATGGCCACAGCAGATTAAAAACCCAGTTCCTGTATGATCACTGAAGTTAAGCAATGTTGAGTCTGGTCAGTAACTAGATGGGTGACCAATTGGGGATACCAGATTCTATAAACTTTGATGTGTGAGTGGTTTAATGGATAATGCTTCAGAATTGTTTATCACAGAACCAAGTTCCAATTCCAGTTGGGTTCATCATATTCACTTACTTGCAAATACTCTTTGGAAAGGTATGAATTCCTCTCTCCTTCCTCCTGCTATGGGTTAATTAGTAACACTTGTATCACTAAAACCATTATTAGCTAAGAAAAAAATAAAATAAAATTGTATACAAAATATTTAGATTTGTTGTTATGCCGTTAAAGAAAAACAACCAACCAAAAATGCTCTGGTATTTAGTGCCCATCCCTGAAAAATATAGCAAATCTTGAACAATATGCATATGCACATTTGGGTGAAAAATAATAAAAGTTCTTTTTTAATGATATTTTGTTTGGTTCAAAGCATATTTAAGTTAATTGATAACATTTCAATAAGAATTCACATATTTTTAAAAACTGATCATAACAATTATTAAAGATAAATTTTATTTGTTTTTTTTTTCTTATTATTTTGCTTTTCATAAATATTTATTCAAGCCACTTGATAAAAAAAAAAGCAATAACAAGAAAAAAAATTAAATCTCTGACATTTTTCATGCCAATGGTGTCTGATCTTATCTCATGAATAATAAGCCAGGGAAAGACAAGTCAGATATTTGAACCTGGGGAACATTTTACAATTGTAATTTTGAGCCTGATTTACCATTTCTGAACTCTGGCATGATGAGCCTCCATTTTGGTTGTCTGTAGATAATTGACTTTGTAGGATCTTGTATCAATTCCAAAAGTGATTTGAGTAGTTCTCGAAATTTGAGCCAACCACAAGGGAATTACAATGTAAACTCCCAGTAAATTGGAGTTCTTCTTTGGCTCTGCTTAGATGTGATTGATACATTCCCTAACTATGGATATCATCATCTGTAGCCTAAAAGAAGGATGGACAATAATCTACAGATAGATAGAGAGGTAGATAGATATGAACAGACTGAGATACATAGATAGATATATAGATTGACAAATAGGAACAGACTGAGATAGATAAATGGATAGACAGATAGACATGAACAGACTGAGATAGATAGATAGATAGATAGATAGTTAGATAGATAGATAATTGACATGAGATAGATAGATAGATAGATAGATAGATAGATAGATAGATAGATAGATAGATAGATTTTTTTAAAATCAAGATCACCCCAAGCAAGGTTGTAAAATCACTAAGACACAAGGGGTTACTCAGTGTGATTGAGGAGTGTGGAACCACCTCTTAATTGCTGGTGTTCCCAGGTCCATCCTGACCCGGGGTGGTAGGACCTGTTAGGGTCCTAGCTATGGGCAAATAGATAACACCCAAACTTGTGTAAAAATAGGTTTTAATACCAGAAATACTTTGTAATAAAAAAAAAATATTACCAGCAATAATTTTTGAAGGAAAAATTATTATCAGCAATACTTAAAAAAAAAATACCAGCAATACAAACAGCTATACATTCTTTGAAAAAAATATGACCAGCTACAGATTTCTTCAAGGAAAAATATTCCCAGAAATAGATTTTTGAAGAAAAACATTACAAGCAATAAAAATTTTGTCTGCATTAAATAACCGATTGAGGTTGATATGCCGTAAAACAAAAGAAACGAAACCAAATCAAGCATTAGTCCTTCATCATATGCCTAATCATATTTCTAACTTAAATAATAGAATTAGAATTAAGAAGTATTGTCAAATTGAAGGTGTCTATTAATTTATTGAAAATTACTTTGTTTATGTTTCAGGTGTAAAAAATAAAGTGAGCAGATAAAGACTTTGAAAGGTCCCAACAAAAGATGTGCACTTATTAGATAGGGTAATTGAGCCTTTTTTATTGTAATAGTTGGCCTAATAGTATGTGTGGAGTGGGTAGCTATGGTCAAATACAAAATAACAAACAGAATTGACAAAGTTTTCAATAAGCAATAACAAGAAGAAGAAAAGAAAAAAAAAACAGGACAAAAATTAATATAAGTATAATAAATATGTAAATATAAAAGTGAACATTGAAGTCAACACTCAGAGACAACAAACTGTTTCATGCTAAAAGCAATCATTAGGCCACATGCATGTGTTTTTTCTCAACTATTTTATATACAGGTCAGTGATACATTGTGAATAGTCTGTTGCATTATGGGTAGTCTACTCTAACGCTTATTTTGCTGGGAATGGTTTGTTAATTTGTTTATTATTTAATTTATTTGGATTAATTTTATTTTACTTGTTTTTGCTTATTTATTCTTATTTTATTTATTCCTTTCAGTTTTCAATTTTTAAGTAATGTAGTAAAAATTTATTTTTGTGTCTGCATTTTGAGATGAGTTCTGAGCATTTATTTAGTAGTTTGTTTTGGTCTGTAAAGGTAATTATAGCTATTTCTTCCCATATAGGAAAAGAAGAATCAGCAATATTATAGGTGCTGATATGGAGGCTCGGCTCCAGTGACTTTCCCACCCCTGTAAGGTTGTCACTCTATGTGCTTTCTATAAATAATTTCATGGTACTTGTTTGGATGAGCTCATCACGATAGTACCTAGAGTTTTGAATTTAAGTGCAGTACTAGACTGGCATCGAGATTTAATCAATTTACACTTGAGCTGACTAGATGTAACCATAAATTCTAGAGTAACAGATTCTTCTCTCACACTTCTCACGTGTGGAACTCCCTTCCACCTCCATGCTTTCCAGCCAAGTTTAATCTGCAAAGATTTAAATACGATGTCAATCACTATCTACTGTGCACCTGATTATTCTCTTCTCTTTCTGCTCATTATTAATGTTTCTGTTCCTAATTCTTCCAAACCCTGTAATTCCTTATCTTTTGGTGGCATTACTGCCTTGCATGAGATCATAATGATTAAAAAAACATATTATCAGACTGAGATAGCCATATCTATCTCAATCTGATCTATCTATCTATCTATCTATCTATCTAGCTAGCTAGCTATCTGTTTGTCTCTGTTTGTCTCTGTGTGTGTGTGTGTGTGTGTGTGTGTGTGTGTGTGTGTGTGTGTGTGTGTGTGTGTGCATTTGTAACTGCCGCTCGTAGAAACTATATCAGTCTATTTGATTAAGATATTCTTTATCTGAAGCAATTCTTGCCACATCCTACATGAGTGATTGACATATTTGTGGAGTTATGTGCAAATAACTGCTGACAATAAAATAAGGAATGGAGAAAAGTCCGTGAATTCTCAAACTGTCAGGATGTATTATTCCAATTTCTGCAGAGTCCAATTTACTTAGCTCCAACACAGATTGTCACATCACAAACTGAAGCAAAACATAATTTTATACACATTATTCAAAAAACTTTTTAAACTATTGTATTCTTGGACTATATCTTCAAATATAATGCATGCAAGGCTTTTATGAAATCCATGTCCAATAATTATAATTTTGAAGCTATACATCATATAATTTTTTTGTAAAAATTATTTAAAATGTGAATTCAGTAAATAGACATAAGACAAGGATGTGCCTTCTCACCAGATTTATTCAGGACACAATCTTAGCAACATAAGCTATTCAGCTGACACAGTGTTGATAGGAGACATAGAAAGGAAACTGCAGTGCAAGAGAAGGCAGTAAAGAAAAGTGAGAAGAAAGAACTAAACATCACTTGTAAGAAAAGACAATGTCTGCTTGTCAGCAAGAGAAACATTCCAAGATGAAAACTACGAACCGGAGACTCCAAAATCAAGCAAGTACAAAAGTTTAAATATCTGGTAAGTGTTTTAACAGAGGATGAAAATGTGACACTGAAATCTGGACACACATTGGAATAGCAAAAGATGTCTTCCAAAGACTAAGCAAAGTATTAAGAAATAGGAAATGTTTATTAGGAATATAGAGAAGACTACTGAACTGTTATGTAATATCAGTCTTCTTTTATGGCAGTAAATGGTAGTCAAATCTCCTCCAAGATGGAGAAAAGACTTGAAGTAACAGAATTGTGGTTCTCCGAAAGGATGCTGAGAATACCATGAACTGAACATGTGAGTAATGAGGAAATTTTAAAGAAAATGGAAAAACAAAGGATGCTTATCATTAGAATCATAAAGTCAGATTTGAAATTTCTGGGAATCATAATGAGGAAAGTGTGTTTGGAGAATTTGAGACTTACAGGACATATTGAGGGCATGAGCAACAGAGGAAAGTAGAAGTAAACTATCTAAAGAAATTGTGTAAATGGATGGCAGAACATAGAGCTACGAAGGATAAGAAGTTGTGGAGAGTCATGATTTCAAAAATCTTAAAGGAACACTACACAAAGAAGAAGTAGGAATAATTATAAGCTTGATGTGTTTAGCTTTTAGCTATTTGATTTTATTATCCCTGATTTGTAATTTGCATTTTACGCTCATCCTTTTGCTGATAACCATGCATTCAGTCTTCTTGTAGTTTATACATAGTCCTTTCTTCTCACTTTCTTTCATAACCTTCTGTAAGAGGTCTTGTAGTTTCCTTTTCCTGTCTGCTATCAACACTGTGTCTTCTGTATATCTTACTGGCAGGACATTCTCTCAAAATTGCCTCACTGTTTAGGTTGAACAAATCCAGTGAGAAGACGGAGTGCAGAATTAATTTCAACTCAAAACTAATTTCAACTCAGAACTAAGGGTTAGGGATTAGGGTTAGAGTTTTTAAATCAAGTTGAAATTAATTCCAAGGTGAAATTAGTTCCAAGTTGAAATTAATTCCAAGGTGAAATTAATTCCAAGGTGAAATTAGTTCTGAGTTGAAATTAGTTCCAAGTTTAAATTAGTTCTGTCACTCAAGAAGGCACATCCTTGTCTTCCACCAATGGCATTATTACCCCTTTTGTGCATCTGATGAACTCATTTTCTGTCCATATGCAGGCTGTTTGCTGCCAGCATAGGTTTTTGATTATTCTAATATCCTTCTTAAATATGCCAAAGTTGCTGAGCAGTTCTAACAGATCTTTGTGGCATACTTTATCAAATGCCTTTGCATAATTTATAAAGCACAGGTACATATTAGGAAACCATATTGTTTTCAAATGTCATACACATAAATAATTTTGGTTATGTCCTGTATCATGCTCTAGCATATTATTGTACTTTTAAATCTATTACAGACCATAATAGTATAAAACCTATTAAATTTTTAATAGGGTCAAACTTATTAAATCTATTACAGATCATAATTGTATCAAACCTATTAAATCTATTCCAAACCATTATAGTATTCAAACCTAATAAATATTTTTACAAGCCATTTCGTAAAATACATCTATTGGATGCGTTAGTACACATCATCAATGATGTTTCTAGCCAAGTTTCATTAGAGGTTTCGGGTCTTTCAGCAACATACCTCCTCTCCACGGTGACCTAGCTGATACTGATCAGGTATCAACTTGTGTACCTTCCATTAGCTACAATTTTTTTCATCTTCCAAACCACACACCATGTGATACTTCTTGGCAATTTATTGTCCAATCCCGGTTCACCAGCAATATGCGCTCTTCCATAAAAAAGGAAGCAAATGCACAATTTCTATCTGATCAGGAATATGGTGGCGTGCTTGGCTTGAAGTGGTAAGTACCGATTTGATTCCTCTCACTGAGATATACACACACACACACACACACACACACACACACACACACACACACACACAGAGAGAAAAACACTCAAGCTTCACATTCTGCTTACACTTATCCCATTTTCATTCATGTTAAACATTTGCCGAAGGAAAGGAAAAAGAAAATTTCCTTTTCCTCCTTCTTACTTTTTTTATTTTTCCATCCTTGACCCTCCACCTATATGAGTTACACACATGTGCACACATATCAATGCCACCACACACACACACACACACACACACACACACATCTATAAAACAAAAAAAAACAAAAAACAAAGAAACTAAATACTGTAACCCTGGTAGGGGGACAAACAGGGGCTAGATTTTAGCCAGGGATCACCCATAGGTAACAAAAAAAAAAAATTATTTCCTTTTTGTTTTTCCTACTTTTTTTATTTTTCCATCCTTGACCGTCCGCCTATATGAGTTACACACATGCACACACATATCAATTCCACGACACACACACATTAACACAGATGTCTAAAAAAAAACAAAAAAAACCTAAAACAAAGAAAAAAAAAAACTAAATGCCATAAACCTGGTAGCAGGGGCAAACAGGTGCTCGATCTTAGCCAGGGATTACCCATAGGTAACAATGTTTCGGTGTACTCTAATTCTGTCCCCTAGTTGAGACTCCATTGTCAGATGTAGTTTTAAGTCATACACAGCCCCTCCCCACTTGCTCACCAATTCTTTTCATTTCCTTACTGACTGCTGATCACTTGATAATATCAAACTTATTAAATGCATTACAGAATATATAATAGTATGAAACCTGTTTCAGACCATAATAGAATTAAACATAAAACAAACTTCTTTCTTCTTCTATATGCTGTGTCCCTTCTGGATGTGGGTGATCATGTCTCTTGAATCACTCTCATTTCGTCTATATTCCATTTGTGAGGAGGAAGTTTCACTGAGTTTTTTTTCCCAGCAACTATGATCTTAACTTCTTCAAGTCAAGGGACATCAATTATCTATTGTCCTTATCATTGTAATCTTCACTTCTTACCACGTCTGCTTACATCTATATTACACATTTCATTCATCAACACTCTACCTTGTGTAACTCTCAAACCTTCCATCAAAGTATCAAAAAAGAACCAAATTCTTAAAGTATAATGATATTAAAGTAACGTGTTTAATTTGGTTCTACAGAAGGATGTTGAGAATACCATGGACTGAACATGTGAACAACAACAAGGCGTTAGAGAAAATGGAAACAAAAAGGATTATACTTAACATCAGGAAGCGATCATTGAAATTGGGCACATAATGAAGAAAGAGGGCTTGGAAAATTTGAAACTCCCAGGACAGATTGAAAGCAAGAGGGGAAGAGGAAAACAAAATATAATCTACTTAGTGGGCTTGAGTAAATGGATAGTAGAATAAGATTTAACAAAAAGACAAAATTTATTAAAAGCAACAGAGTACAGGAGATTGTGGAGAGCCCTGATCGCCAATGTCAAGAAGGGACACAGCATATAGAAAAAGAAAAAGAAGAATGTTACCCATCAGTAAGAAATAGATTATATAAAAGAATATCTTTAGAAACAAATGTGTACAAGAAATATTTCAGATGAAGCTAAAATAGAAATGTCAGTAAAGAGAAATGAACGAAAGGTGAGAGTAAAATGGTTCTTGGAATAAATCGTCTCTTTTTGGAGTAGGAGTGTACTTAATGCAAATTCTTTTGATTTTAGTTCTTCCATTAGTTCCCAATGTGGCCACCATAACAGGCTGGCACAATATATTCTCAGATTCATATCTCTCCTGATTCCTCACATTAAAATGATAGAGAACATTATCCTGACACCAAGTTCAAAATGATTCGAGAGAAACATTAAATTTTCTGATTGACAACTGCCCTGGGGATATTTCTATAATTCTGTAATTATTATCTGGAATATTCCTTGTTTTTCTTTTAAATTTAAGTTTGTCACTTAGGGATATTTTCATTTATCAGTGTATTATTGATTTATTTTATATTTTTTATAGCTGTTTTTTTGTTGTATTATTTTTCTTTATTTTTAATTTTATTTTTATTCTAACATTTGTTTTAATATATTTTCATTATACCAAAGCATAGTCATTTATTGTTTTTGTTATAACTATAAATTATTTCCTGAAAATTATTTTTTTTAATCATTTAACCCGAAGTAAGGCAATAAAGTCACTAAGATGCAAGGGGTTACTGAGTGTGAGAGAATATGAGAAAAAGAAAAACATTAATGGATAGAGAATAATAAAGAACAGGAATTAAGAAGACAGAAAATAATGACTACGTTGCATTTAAATTTTTGAAGATCAAAATTAACTGGGAAGCAAGAAACCAGGAATGAGTTCTACATGTGAGAAGTGCGGCAGAAGAAACTGTTACATCTAGCCATTTTAACTGGAAAATGATGAGACCTTGCCACCAATCTAGTACTGAGCTTAAATTTAAAATCGAGATACTATAGAGGGAAGCTAATCAGAACAATTATGATGAGAGTATTTACAGAAGGGCAAAGGGAAGCTACATTATAGGGGTGGTAAAGAAACTGAAGGCAAGATGCCAGGTCAGGACTGATAATGTTGCTGATTCCACTTTGTATTTTGTCAAGATTCTCTACACATAAAACAGAAGCACCAGACCAGATGTGGCAGTAAATATAAAAGTTTCTTTTTAGTGGATGTGACTACAAGGCAGCATAGATTCTGAGTTGTCTTTCTCTTAAACTGGTTGCCAATCATGGTTAAAGAATTCCATCTTCTTTGCTATTTTATCCAAAATGGTGAGACGACTTTCCTAAGTGTAAAGTGAGCAGAGATTTAGCCAGAATTTGAACTTAGGTCACCATTTCCATTTTCTAACCATTGTGCCACCCACACCTTTTTCTCATTAGATGCAAACTTTGTAAATAATTGTTATGGTTAATTATTTTAAAGTTAATTAAACATTTTCCAAAAAATAAAGGAAAAAGATGCAGTTTTAAGTTTAAAAACACAATTGTTAGATGTATTTATTTAAGTCACATTATTCTAAGTGTTGAAAATGTTTAAGAAAAAAATGAATTATATCTTTTGATAAATTTTTGTGCATCTATTTTCTTTTTCAATCAAAGAAATTATTGCACAATTAATGTACTGACATTCATTATATATAATTCATGTGTTTAATTAACTTTGAAGTTAAAACCAGTCCCACTATTACTATTAACAAACAAGATGTGCATATAAGTTTTTGAATGTACAATGTGTGTATCTGTTTGTGTAAATTTGTATGCTATATATATATATATATATATATATATATATATATATATATATATATATATATATATATATGTGTGTGTGTGTGTGCATGTGTGTGTGTGCATGTGTATGTGTGTGTGCATGTGTAAAAGAAGTAATCATACAAAGAATTAATCAGTGAAGTAAGTTAATGTAATTAATGTTGAAATCACTATGCTAACAGACTTAATAAAGCATTAATTTACTAACCACTTGTTGAATGTTGCGATCCTCAGATTTAATATTGTAAGATGGATTAAATGTTCTGTTGCTAGTCCTTTTGAAAACATTTATGTTTTCATCATCATTCATTAATATTTTTCATTTTTTTAAACATAAGTAACGTACTATTCAACAAGTGGTTAGTAAGTTAATGCTTTATTAAATCTGTTAGCAAAGTGATTTCGCCATTAATTACATTAATTTCCTGATTAATTCTTTGTATGATTACTTCTTTATAATATTATATATACTGCACTATTTAATGTATATATATATATATATATATATATATATATATATATATATATATACTACAGTTCAAAAGTTTGATGCCATCCCTCGTAATTTTTTAAGTTGGCACAAAATTAGTTTTTCAGGCTAGTAATTCCCAAAGCAAGGATATTTTCCAACCACCCCACATGGTCAGATGTGGCGCAAGGCCGAATCCAAGCCTGTAGGGTCAGGCAAAAATTCACCGTAGACCCCGTAAAACCTATATACCTCCCCAGATGAGACTCTGCCCTTTGGCATAGCCTCATTTGAGTTTCTCTCCGCCCGAAGGAAGAGAGTTCGACTAGCTTAGCTGGAGACGAATCTCGAACTAATTGCCAAAGCCAGTCTCAGGTATATCCTGTGCACACTATATATATTTACTGATATAGTCAGTCCACAACAGGCAATAAGGAGAGTGGAACATTCCATTACAACACAATTTAAGAGCATTCTTAATCTAATGTGATCTTTTTTTTTATTTTTGAAGAATCAACCAATGATGTTGGCAGTGTTTCCCAACTGCTCGATTCCTAATGCATTTTTATGTATCTGCAGGCTTTTTTCAGGATTACCTTTTGCTTATTTTACCGATATCATTTTTGGATGGATTGAGTAGTCAGTATTATTGTCTGTGTGAGAAATTCTCTTTGTAGTCCGTCACTGTAATAAATTCTTACTGTTTTTTAACTTATAGACTCTGTCATCGATTTTTAGCTCAATGGCTGTTTTTCTGGTCTTGCTGTTGATGAAATTTTTCACAAAGGTCAGGCTCCTTTTTAAATTTTAAATTGAAATTGGAATTTTAATTTTAAGGGTAAATTTGAACCCAAATTTAAGTTTAAATTTAGATTATAGAACAATTAAATATTTAATAATTTATCCAACTAACACTGTGAAACCCAGAAATTATGACCAGTTCTTTTATACCTGATGATTGCATAGTGCATGAAACCTTAAGTCATACTGTCAACATTATGTATGTTTATTAATATATATATATATAGAGAGAGAGAGAGATGCACTCTACTTTTAATACTGATCTCTCGTCTTAACTATAGCAAATTTTAATGGAGTTTTAAATTGTAAAAATTCAGTAGAAATGACTTTACTTACCTTAACTATTCCTCTTATTCTAAATCTTTGATACCCAAACATTATTTACAATGATAGCCAGTCATTTTATAAACTACAAGTGGCCGATGCAACTTGCTGTAATTTACTAAGATAGTCAATTTGATATTTGATATTCTGAGGATTTGACAAGACAATTTAAAATACTTGATTGATGTCATTTTAAAAATTAAATGGCTATGGTCAAATTAAATTTGGGTGGTTTATGCAGCTAATTGTAAAGTGGCGTATATTGAACATAGCAAAGTCAGTTACCATTGTAAAGAGAAGAAGGCAGAAATGGTAGAATTCTAGGAGTTATTAAAATAATAAAAGAAGATAAATTTACAAGTCAAACTAACTATTGGTAACTAGGCTGAAGTTCAGTGGAATCACTCTAAAGTATTGATGTGATGGAATAACCTACCACCCCCATGAGTGGCAGCACTATAGGTGGTAACTACCTATAAGTATCTGGGAGGACAGCGGATGGGAGAGTCGAGCTGGGATCTGCAAGACTAGCAGCTTTCCGATAGCAGCATGCACACAACTGTACTGACTTGCAATGACCATGTGCATAACTATTACTTCCTTGTTTGTTGTACTGGTTTCTACAATAAACCTGTTACTATTTATCCACTGTGTTTGTCCATTCCATATTCCTATTAGCACGGAATATAACAAGTATCAAAAGAGAAAAGCAGCAAAGAAAGCAAAATATTAAAAGAAATTAGCAAAAGAAAAAAAATGCTGATACTAATAAAATAATTAGAAGATAATCAATATACATGGCATAATAAAAAGACAGGTACTTGGAATTTCTTCTCTACAAAATTGAAAATTATGAGAATGGGGAGATGAACATGAAACAGTGTCTTTGTGGGAAATTCTCTCTCTCTCTTTCTCTTTCCATATATATATATATATATATATATATATAAATGGTGTTTCATTTAGATGGCTTATATATAAGGGTGTTTCATTAAGACGGATCAAAGTCAGCAGTAAATAAATCAATGTTTTTGGTGAAAATTTATTTATTTTTCTATTGGATCATGCTATTTAAGTCATGGAAATTATGCATGAAAAATAATGTCACCCAAATATCTGCCAAACCTGAAAGAAAAAGAAAAAATCAGTAGATGCTTAAACTTAATTCACATTAAAATCGGTCCAAGTTATTGGAACACCCTTTATATATATATATATATATATATATTTATATTACAGAAATAAAAGTGTGTAGCTTAATATTACAAGACATGTTAAAAATGAATAAATCCAGCACTTTATATCAGGTCCCACAAGCCTTCCCTGTGTAAACAGCGTGAGTGTTTGTTGGGTCTCGCTTTTATTTGTCTCGAGCTCCTTGTGTTCAATTTTTTTCCCTTTTCCTTCTCATTACACAGTTTCTGTTGTTTTTAATTTAAGTTAAATCTTCTGTAGAGGCCTAAAGAGCGGCAGTGAAACAGGTTGCTTCGCTTTTAACATGTCTTGTAATTTTAAGCTACACACTTTTATTTCTATAATTAGATTTTGTACCTTCAAAAATATTTTCAAATATATATATATATATATTAGGCAAATGAATAACACAGTGAAAAAAATTCTGTGTAACACAATTTGACATTTCAGACTTCATTGATCTAAAGTAAAGTTTTTTTTTTATGAAATTTTATGTGTAGGAAATTTTTGGTGGGGTGTTGGTTATCTTATGTTTTTAAGAAAACCAACACCCCCCTCTCATAAAAAAATAAATAAAATTTAAATGAATAAAATAAATAATAAACAAATTAACAAAGTATGAATTCACACATAAACACATGTAAATGTATTGATAAAAATCAACAAAAATAATTATGTAATCATTAGTAAATAATGAGTAAAAGTTAAAAAATAACACTATAAAATAGCTACAAATAACTGCATTCAAATCCAAAATTATTTCCACTCAAGGGCCTCTAGAATAAATTGAAATATAACCACTACCTCCAGCCCAATAGTTGTTAGGATAATACAATGGACCTTGTTGCCCACAGTGCACCATCGATCAGAATATATAAATAGTCAAGAAAAAACATAACATACATGGCCTGAAGATTGCATTCAAGCAGGAAACAGCTGCTTATATGTTGACACATGCACCACACTCTATCATAGGTTGACTTGTCATTTGTCAAAATCAAGTGCAATTTGTGCACATATAGAACAACCTTTAACAAATCTGTAAAATAATATGAGACAAATTTTAGAAGACACAGTGTAACAAAAGACTCTAAATTCTGGAGGCTGTTGTAATATAAGAGAAGCTGTCAACATTAAATAAGGTCTGTTTCTTCACAAAGGATTATATATTGAAATGTGTTTAAAAAATACACATAAAAATTCCAGTTTGTTTAAATAACATTACCTTGAGTGATTTGAAATTGATTCCATAACCATGTGAATACCAGAATTAACCAAAAAACAGTTACTTAAACATGTATAATATACATACTCACCGTAGAGAAACTTCCCTGCCTCCCATCAACATGGTTGATGCTCAACCCCGCGAGAGCACCTCACTGCACCTTCTTGGTCTCATATTTTCCACTGACCTGAGGTGGAACAACTACATTGAATCTATAGCTGCATCTACTGCAAGGAAAGTTGGTTGTCTGTGTCATGCTAGAAGGATTTTCTCATCTGAGTCCATCCTTCACATCTACAAATCAATCATTCATCCAGGCATGGAATACTATTGCTATATCTGGTCTGGTGCCCTCACTGTACATCTCAAGGTTCTTGACAAAATCCAAAGGCTGATATGCAATGTGATTGATCCTGACTTGGCGTCTTGACTTCAATCACTTTCTCACTGACATGATTTGGCTTCCCTCTATCTTTTCTACAAATATGTTCATGGCAACTGCTCTGATGAGCTTTTTTCATCATTTTTTTTGCCAAACTGCATGAATTTAAGCATGCTAATTGGTTGGCATTTTGCTCCCATCCTTTTACTGTCAAAACAGTTAAATGTAACAACTACTTCGACTTCAACAGCTTCTTCTCTTACACTTCCTAACAGTGGAACACCCTTCCTCTTACTTGCTTCCCTGATAACTATAATCTTCAAAAATTTAAATGTAATGTCAATTGACATCTTCTGATACCTTGATCCCTGTTCTTTCTTTTATCCTTCTCTGTTCCTCTTTTTATCCTTTCCCCAATCCCCACTATAACCAGTCTTTTCTCTTACTGTCACCCTCTGTAGCCCTTTGCATAGTAGTGGCACTCCTGCCTTGCTTAGGAGAAAGGCTTATAATATATATATATATATATATATATATATATATATATATATATATATATATATATATATATATATATATATATAAAAGGCAGGATTTGTGTGTGTGTGTGTAACGAATGCATGCCCACAATTTTCGACGGATTTGCACCAAAATTTACTTGCACATGCTCTAAGTTAGCAGGAAGGCCAAAACCGACTTTGCATTTCCCAAATCCTATCGATAATGGAAATAACCAATTTTTTCATGATTCTATGTCAGTTTTCATGTAGTTTGTGGCCATTTTCTACTGGCCAGAGTGAGAGCCTATAGCTGGCTGCCATAAATAGACAGGAAGAATCTACTGGCCAGTGTGAGAGCCAACAGCTGACTGACACGAATGTTAACTAGCATGCTAGAATGCAAAAAAATCGATAGCTGCATTCTTCACAAGTGGGAAAAATTTAAATCTGCATGGCACTTTACTCCAATTGGCTCATTCCCTTGCTTAAACTCAATGTTGATTCTGATTTCACAGAACTGGGTTGGGTGTGAAAAAGTATTTGTTGTTAACATTCTTTTTTCATTTAGTTTTTCCGGTTACGAGTCTTTTTTTAAAGCTGATCGTTTTGTATTCATTTTGTTTAGTTCTTTTTTCGTAACAGATTTAATGTTTAGTATAGAGCTTAGAAAAAATTCACAGTGTGAGATAGGCAAGAAGTAAGGCATGTAGCAACATCAGCATGGCAAAGGGCACTCCTTTAAAGGCAAGGAAGGGCAAAAATATTTTAAGTCAAGTAATAGCGATTACCGTATGAGTCGTAAGATTTTTGAATCAAGCACGGGCAACGCCAGGCCATGCTGCTAGTATATATATATATATGCTTACATATGGAAATAGATAGAGAGAGGTAGAGAAAGAAAGAAATGAATGAGATAGATAACAGTTAATGCTGATATAACCAAATCCTTACTGTGAAAGATTTTAATAAAATTTCAGTTAAGAATACAATTCCTTTTATTACAAAAGCAAAATAAGGCATTTTAATTCTATTCCAAAAATATGAACATTTTCAATATATGTGAATTTACGCATGCACACACATGCACACGCACACACAGATGAAAAAAATGCAATTAAGGAAGGAATGTAAAACAAAAAATGAAAGAAATATAGAAGGGAATGATGTAATAAAAAAAAAGAAAAAAGAAAATGAAAAAAAAAAGATACAAAAAAAGAAAAGGAAAACAAAAACTGACAAGGTATGGCAAATAAAGAAAGAAAGAAAGAAAGAAAGAAAGAAAGAAAGAAAGAAAGAAAGAAAGAAGGGAATATCAGAGCCACAAAGAAAAGAAAGAAGGCAATATGGAAATAAGAAAGCAAAGGCTAAAGTCTGATAAGGAATAAAAAAGAAAGAAAGAAAGAAAGAAAGAAAGAAAAAAAAGAAAGAAAGAAAGAAAGAAAGAAAGAAAAAGAAAGAAAGAAGGAATATCAGAGCCACAAAGAAAAAGAAAAAGGCAATATAGAAAAAAGAAAGAAAAGGAAAAAGTCTGAAAAAGGAATAGAAAAAAAAAAAAAGAAAAAGAAAGATGGAAAAGAAAAGAAAGAAAGAAAGAAAGATGGAAAAGAAAGAAAAAAGAAAGATGAAAGAAAGGAAATATCAGAGCCACAAACAAAAGAAAGAAGGCAATATGGAAATAAGAAAGCAAAGGCTAAAGACTAATAAGGAATAGAAAAAAAAGAAAGAAAAGAAAGATGGAAAGAAAAGAAAGAAAGAAAAGAAAGAAAGAAAGAAAAAAGGAAATATCAGAGCCACAAAGAAAAAGAAAGAAGGCAATATGGAAATAAGAAAGCAAAGGCAAAGTCTGATAAGGAATATGGAAAAAAAAAGAAAGAAAGAAAGATGGAAAGAAAGAAAGAAAGAAAGAAAGAAAGAAGGGAATATCAGAGCCACAAAAGAAAAGAAAGAAGGCAATATGGAAATAAGAAAGCAAAGGAAAAAAGTCTGATAAGGAATCAGAGCCACAAAAAAAAAAAAGAAAGAAAAAGAAAGAAAGAAAGCAAGAAAGAAAGAAAGAAAGAAAGAAAGAAAGAAGGAAAAGAAAAAGAGGAAACAAGAAAAAGAAAGAAGGCAATATGGAAAAAAAGAAAGCAAAGAAAGCTAAAGTCTGATAAGAAAAGAAAAAAGAAAGCAATATGGAAAAAGAAAGAAAGAAAGAAAAGAAAATATCAGAGCCACAAACAAAAGAAAGAAGGCAAGAAAAAATAAAAAAAGCAAAGGAAATAAAAGAAAAATAATAAGAATAGAAAAAAGAAAGAAAGAAAAGATGGAAAGAAAGAAAGAAAAGAAAGAAAGGGAATATCAGAACAAAGAAAAGAAAGAAGACAATATGGAAATAAGAAAGCAAAGGCTAAAGTCTGATAAGGAATAGAAAAAGAAAAAAGAAAGAAAGAAAGAAAAGAAAGAAAGAAAGAAAGAAAGAAAGAAAGAAAGAAAGAAAGAAGGAAATATCAAAGCAAACAAAGAAAAGAAAAAAAAGAAATATGGAAAGAAAGAAAGCAAAGGAAAAAAAGAAATAAGGCCAATAGAAAAAAAGAAATAAGAAAAACAAAGGAAAGAAAAAAAAGAAAAAGAAAGAAAGAAAAAGAAAGAAAGAAAGAAAGAAAAAAGAGGGAATATCAGAGCCACAAAAAAAAGAAAGAAGGCAATATGGAAATAAGAAAGCAAAGGCAAAGTCTGATAAGGAAAAGAAAAGAAAGAAAGAAAGAAAAAGAAAGAAAGAAAGAAAAAAAAAAGGAAATAGAAAGAAAGAAAGAGCCACAAAGAAAAAAAAAGAAGACAATATGGAAATAAGAAAGCAAAGGCTAAAGACTGATAAGGAATAGAAAAAAGAAAGAAAGAAAGAAAGAAAGAAAGAAAGAAAGAAGGGAATATCAGAGCCACAAAAGAAAAAAAAAAGACAATATGGAAATAAGAAAGCAAAAGGCTAAAGTCTGATAAGGAATAGAAAAGAAAGAAAGAAAAAAGAAAGAAAGAAAGAAAGAAAAAAGAAAGAAAGAAAAAAGGGAATATCAGAGCCACAAAGAAAAAAAAGAAGACAATATGGAAATAAGAAAGCAAAGGCTAAAAGATCTGAATAAGAAAGAAAGAATAGAAAAAAAAAAGAAAGAAAGAAAGAAAGAAAGAAGGGAATATCAGAGCCACAAAGAGAAAAAAGAAGGCAATATGGAAATAAGAAAGCAAAGGCTAAAGTCTGATAAGGAATAGAAAAGAAAGAAAGAAAGAAAGAAAGAAAGAAAGAAAGAAAGAAAGAAAGAAAGAAGGGAATATCAGAGCCACAAAGAAAAGAAAGAAGGCAATATGGAAATAAGAAAGCAAAGGCTAAAGTCTGATAAGGAATAAAAAAGAAAGAAAGAAAGAAAGAAAGAAAGAAAAAAGGGAATATCAGAGCCACAAAGAAAAAAAAGAAGACAATATGGAAATAAGAAAGCAAAGGCTAAAAGGAAGAAAGAAAGGAAAAAAGAAAAGAAAGAAAGAAAGAAAGAAAGAAAAGAAAGAAAGGGAAAGAATCAGAGCCAGAAAAAGAGAAAAAAAGAAGACAATATGGGAAATAAGAAAGCAAAGGAAAAAAGACAATAAGGAATAGAAAAAAAAAAAAGAAAAGAAAGAAAAAAAGAAAGAAAGAAAGAAGGGAATAAAAGAGCCACAAAGAAGAAAAAGAAGACAATATGGAAATAAGAAAAGAAAAAGGCAAAAGTCTGATAAGGAATAGAAAAGAAAGAAAGAAAGAAAGAAAGAAAGAAAGAAGGGAATATCAGAGCCACAAAAGAAAAAAAAGAAGACAATATGGAAATAAGAAAGCAAAGGCTAAAGACTGATAAGGAATAGAAAGAAAAAAGAAAGAAAAAAGAAAGAAAGGAAAGAAAAGGGAAAAGAAAGAAAAAAAAAGAAGGAATATCAGAGCCACAAAGAAAAGAAAGAAGGCAATATGGAAATAAGAAAGAAAAAAGGCTAAAGTCTGATAAGAAATAGAAAAGAAAAGAAAGAAAGAAAGAAAAGAAAGAAAGAAAGAAAGAAAGAAAGAAAGAAAGAAAGAAAGAAGGAATATCAGAGCCACAAAAGAAAAAAAGAAGACAATATGGAAATAAGAAAGCAAAGGCAAAAAGTCTGAATAGAAAAAGAAAGAAGGAAAAAAAAAAAAGAAAGAAAGAAAGAAAGAAAGAAAGAAGGAATATCAGAGCCACAAAGAAAAAAAAGAAGACAATATGGAAATAAGAAAGCAAAGGAAAAGTCTGAAAGAATAAAAAGAAAGAAAGAAAGAAAAAAGAAAGAAAGAAAGAAGGGAAAGAAAGAAAGAAAAAGAAACAAAAGGAAATATCAAAAAAGAGCCAAGGAAAGAAAAAAGAAAGAAGAAAAGAAATATGGAAAGAAAGAAAAAGAAAGAAAAAAGAAGGAATATCAGAAAGTCTGAAAAGAAAGGAATAAAAAAAAAGAAAGGCAAGAAAGAAAGAAAGAAAAGAAAGAAAGAAAGAAAGAAAGAAAGAAAGAAAGAAGGGAATATCAGAGCCAAAGAGAAAAAGAAAAATGGAAAAAGAAAGGCTAAAACTGATAAGGAATATGGAAAAAAGAAAGCAAAGAAAGAAAAAAGTCTGAAAAAAAAGACAATATGGAAATAAATAAAAAGAAAGAAAGGAAGAAAGAAAGAAAGAAAGAAAGAAAGAAAGAAAGAAAGAAAGAAAGAAGGGAATATCAGAGCCACAAAAGAAAAAAAAGAAGGCAATATGGAAATAAGAAAGCAAAGGCTAAAGTCTAAGGATAGAAAAAAAGAAAGGAAAAGAAAAAAGAAAGAAAAGAAAGAAAGAATTGAATATCAGAGCCACAAACAAAAGAAAGAAGGCAATATGGAAATAAGAAAGCAAAGGCTAAAGACTAATAAGGAATAGAAAAAAAAGAAAGAAAGAAAGATGGAAAGAAAGAAAGAAAGAAAGAAAGGGAATATCAGAGCCACAAAGAAAAGAAAGAAGGCAATATGGAAATAAGAAAGCAAAGGCTAAAGTCTGATAAGGAATAGAAAAAAAGAAAGAAAGAAAGAAAAAGAAAGAAAGAAAGAAAGAAAGAAAGAAAGAAAGAAAGAAGGGAATATCAGAGCCACAAAGAAAAGAAAGAAGGCAATATGGAAATAAGAAAGCAAAGGCAAAAGACTAATAAGGAATAGAAAAAAAAGAAAGAAGGAAAGAAAGATGGAAAGAAAGAAAGAAAAAAGAAAGAAAGAAAGAAAGAAAGAAAGAAAAAAGGGAATATCAGAGCCACAAAGAAAAGAAAGAAGGCAATATGGAAATAAGAAAGCAAAGGCTAAAGTCTGATAAGGAATAGAAAGAAAGAAAGAAAGAAAGAAAGAAAGAAAGAAGGGAATATCAGAGCCACAAAGAGAAAAAAGAAGACAATATGGAAATAAGAAAGCAAAGGCTAAAGACTGATAAGGAATAGAAAAGAAAGAAAGAAAGAAAGAAAGAAAGAAAGAAAGAAAGAAAGAAAGAAAGAAAGAAAGAAAGAAGGGAATATCAGAGCCACAAAGAAAAGAAAGAAGGCAATATGGAAATAAGAAAGCAAAGGCTAAAGTCTGATAAGGAATAGAAAAGAAAGAAAGAAAGAAAGAAAGAAAGAAAGAAAGAAAGAAAGAAAGAAGGGAATATCAGAGCCACAAAGAGAAAAAAGAAGACAATATGGAAATAAGAAAGCAAAGGCTAAAGTCTGATAAGGAATAGAAAAAAAAGAAAGAAAGAAAGAAAGAAAGAAAGAAGGGAATATCAGAGCCACAAAGAAAAAAAAGAAGACAATATGGAAATAAGAAAGCAAAGGCTAAAGACTGATAAGGAATAGAAAAGAAAGAAAGAAAGAAAGAAAGAAAGAAAGAAAGAAAGAAAAAAGAAAGAAAGGGAATATCAGAGCCACAAAGAAAAGAAAGAAGGCAATATGGAAATAAGAAAGCAAAGGCTAAAGTCTGATAAGGAATAGAAAAAGAAAGAAAGAAAGAAAGAAAGAAAGAAAGAAAGAAAGAAGGGAATATCAGAGCCACAAAGAAAAGAAAGAAGGCAATATGGAAATAAGAAAGCAAAGGCTAAAGTCTGATAAGGAATAGAAAAGAAAGAAAGAAAAAAGAAAGAAAGAAAGAAAGAAAGAAGGGAAAAAAGAAAGAACAAAAGAAAAGGAAAGAAAAAATGGAAATAAGAAAGAAAAAAGAAAGAAAGGAAAAGAAAAAAAAAGAAAGAAAGAAAGAAAGAAAGAAAAGAAAGGGAATATCAGAAACAAAGAAAAAAAAGAAATATGGAAATAAGAAAGCAAAGGCAAAAGTCTAATAAGGAATAGAAAAAAAGAAAGAAGGAAAAAAGAAAGAAAGAAAGAAAGAAAGAAAGAAAGGAAATATCAGAGCCACAAAGAAAAAAAAGAAGGCAATATGGAAATAAGAAAGCAAAGGCTAAAGTCTGATAAGGAAAAGAAAAAAAAAAAGAAAGAAAGAAAAGAAAGAAAGAAAAGAAAGAAAGAAAGAAAGAAAGAAGGAATATCAGAGCCACAAAAGAAAAGAAAGAAGGCAATATGGAAATAAGAAAGCAAAGGCAAAAGACTAATAAGGAATAGAAAAAAAAGAAAGAAGGAAAGAAAAGAAAGAAAGAAAGAAAGAAAGAAAGAAAGAAAGAAAGAAGGGAATATCAGAGCCACAAAGAAAAGAAAGAAGGCAATATGGAAATAAGAAAGCAAAGGCTAAAGTCTGATAAGGAATAGAAAAGAAAGAAAGAAAGAAAGAAAGAAAGAAAGAAGGGAAATAAGAAACAAAGAAAAAGAAAGAAGGCAAATGGAAATAAGAAAACAAAGGGCAAAGACTGATAAGAATAGAAAAAAAGAAAAAAAGAAAGAAAAAGAAAGAAAGAAAGAAAGAAAGAAAGGAATATCAGAGCCACAAAGAAAAGAAAGAAGGCAATATGGAAATAAGAAAGCAAAAGAAAAGTCTGAAAGAAAGAAAAGAAAGAAAGAAAAGAAAAGAAATAAGAAGAAAAGAAAAAAAGAAAGAAATAAAGAAAGAAAGGAATAGAAAATAAGAGAGAAACAAAGAAAAAAAAGAAGAAAATATGGAAATAAGAAAGAAAAGAAAACAAAAAAAGAAAGAAAGAATGGAAAAAAGAAAAAGGAAAAAGAAAGAAAAGAAAAAAGAAAGAAAAAAAGAAAGAAAGAAAGAAAGAAAAGGGAATATCAGAGCCACAAAGAAAAGAAAGAAGGCAATATGGAAATAAGAAAGCAAAGGCTAAAGTCTGATAAGGAATAGAAAAGAAAGAAAGAAAGAAAGAAAGAAAGAAAGAAAGAAAGAAAGAAAGAAAGAAAGAAAAGAAAGAAAAGAAGGGAATATCAGAGCCAGAAAAAGAAAAAAGAAAGAAAAGGAAATATGGAAAGAAAGAAAAAAGAAAAAAAAGAAAAGAAAGAAGGAAAATAAGAAAGAAAGAAAGAAAAAGGCTAAATAAGAGAAAGAAAAGAAAGAAGGAAATGGAAAGAAAGAAAGAAAGGAAAGAAAAAAAAGAAAGAAAAGAAAGAAAGAAAAGGAAAGAAAGAAAGAAGGAAATAAAGAAACAAAAAGAAAAGAAAGAAGGCAATATGGAAATAAGAAAGCAAAGGCTAAAAAAGTCTGATAAGGAAAAGAAGAAAAGAAAGAAAGAAAGAAAGAAAGAAAGAAAGAAAAAAGAGCCACAAAGAAAAGAAAGAAGGCAATATGGAAATAAGAAAGCAAAGGCAAAAGTCTGAGGAAAGAAAAAAAAAAGAAAGAAAAGAAAGAAAGAAAAAGAAAGAAAGAAAGAAAAAAGGAAATATCAGAGCCACAAAGAAAAGAAAGAAATGGAAAAAGCAAAAAAGACTGATAAGGAAAGAAAAGAAAGAAAGAAAGAAAGAAAGAAAGAAGGGAAATAAAGAGCCACAAAGAAAAAAAAAGAAGACAATATGGAAATAAGAAAGCAAAGGCTAAAGTCTGATAAGGAATAGAAAAGAAAGAAAAGAAAGAAAGAAAGAAAGAAAGAAGGAATATCAGAGCCACAAAGAAAAAAAGAAGGCAATATGGAAATAAGAAAGCAAAGGCAAAAAGACTGAAAGTCTGAAAAGGAAAAGAAAAAAAGAAAGAAAGAAAGAAAGAAAGAAAGAAAGAAAGAAAGGAAAGGGAATATCAGAGCCACAAAGAAAAAAAGAAGGCAATATGGAAATAAGAAAGCAAAGGCTAAAGTCTGATAAGGAATAGAAAAAAAAGAAAGAAAGAAAAGAAAGAAAGAAAGAAAAGAAAGAAAGAAAGAAAATAAAGAAGAAAAGAAAAAAGAAGGCAATATGGAAATAAGAAAGAAGGCAAAGTCTGATAAGGAATAGAAAAAAGAAAGAAAGAAAAGAAAGAAAGAAAGAAGGAAAAGAAAGAAAGAAAAAATCAGAGCCATAAGGAAAAGAAAGAAAGAAAGGAAATAAGAAAGAAAGAAAGAAAGGAAAGAAGAAAAAAGAAAGAAAGAAAGAAAGAAAGAAGGGAATATCAGAGCCACAAAGAAAAGAAAGAAGGCAATATGGAAATAAGAAAGCAAAGGGCTAAAGTCTGATAAGGAAAGTCTGAAAGAAAGAAGAAAAGAAAGAAAGAAAAAGAAAGAAAGAAAGAAAGAAGGAATATCAGAGCCACAAAGAAAAGAAAGAAGGCAATATGGAAATAAGAAAGCAAAGGCTAAAGTCTGATAAGGAATAGAAAAGAAAAAAGAAAAAGAAAGAAAGAAAGAAAGAAAGAAAGAAAGAAAGAAGGGAATATCAGAGCCACAAAGAAAAGAAAGAAGGAAATATGGAAATAAGAAAGCAAAAGGAAAGAAAGAAAAATAAGAAAGAAAGAGAAAGAAAGAAAAGAAAGCCACAAAAGAAAAGAAAGAAAGAATGGAAGAAAAAGCAAAGGCAAAAGAGAAAGAAAGAAAAGAAAGAAAGAAAAGAAAGAAAGAAAGAAAGAAAGAAAGAAAGGGAATATCAGAGCCACAAAGAAAAGAAAGAAGGCAATATGGAAATAAGAAAGCAAAGGCTAAAAGGAAAGAAAAGAAAAAAGAAAGAAAGAAAGAAAGAAAAGAAAAAAGGGAATATCAGAGCCACAAAGAAAAAAAAGAAGGAAATATGGAAAAATAAGAAAGCAAAGGAATAGAAAAAAAAAGTCTGATAAGGAATAAAAAAGAAAAGAAAGAAAGAAAGAAAGAAAGAAAGAAAGAAGGGAATATCAGAGCCACAAAGAAAAGAAAGAAGGCAATATGGAAATAAGAAAGCAAAGGCTAAAGTCTGATAAGGAATAGAAAAGAAAGAAAGAAAGAAAGAAAGAAAGAAAGAAAGAAGGGAATATCAGAGCCACAAAAAGAAAAAAGAAATGGAAATAAGAAAGCAAAGGCTAAAGTCTGATAAGGAAAGAAAAAAGAAAGAAAAGAAAGAAAGAAAGAAAGAAAAGAAAGAAGGAAAAGAGAAAGAAAGAAAAAAAGAAAGAAAGAAAAGAAAGAAAGAAAAGGAAAAGAAATAAGGAAAAAAGAAAGAAAAGAAAGAAAGAAAGAAAGAAAGAAAGAAAGAAAAAAAGAAAAGAAAAGAAAGAAAGAAAGAAACAAAGAAAGATGGAAATAAGAAAGCAAAAGAAAGAAGGCAATATGGAAATAAGAAAGCAAAGGCTAAAGTCTGATAAGGAATAGAAAAGAAAGAAAGAAAGAAAGAAAGAAATAAAGAAAGAAGGGAATATCAGAGCCACAAAGAAAAGAAAGAAGGCATTATGGAAATAAGAAAGCAAAGGCTAAAGTCTGATAAGGAATAGAAAAGAAAGAAAGAAAGAAAGAAATAAAGAAAGAAGGGAAGAAAGAAAGAAAGAATGGAAATAAGAAACAAAAGAGAAAAAAGAAAAGAAAAAGAAAAGATGGAAATAAGAAAGAAAATGCTAAAGAACTGATAAGGAATAGAAAAAAGAAAGAAAGAAAGAAAGAAAGAAAGAAAGAAAGAAAGAAGGGAAATATCAGAGCCACAAAGAAAAGAAAGAAGGCAATATGGAAATAAGAAAGCAAAGGCTAAAGTCTGATAAGGAATAGAAAAAAGAAAGAAAGAAAAGAAAGAAAGAAAGAAAGAAAGAAAGAAAGAAAGAAAGAAGGGAATATCAGAGCCACAAAGAGAAAAAAGAAGACAATATGGAAATAAGAAAGCAAAGGCAAAAGACTGATAAGGAATAGAAAAGAAAAAAAAGAAAGAAAGAAAAAAAGAAAGAAAAGAAAGAAAAAGAAAGGGAAATATCAGAGCCACAAAGAAAAGAAAAGAAGGCAATATGGAAATAAGAAAGCAAAGGCAAAAGTCTGATAAGGAATAGAAAAGAAAGAAAGAAAGAAAGAAAGAGAAAGAAAGAAAGAAAGAAAGAAGGAAATCAGAGCCACAAAGAAAAAAGAAGGCAATATGGAAATAAGAAAGCAAAGGCAAAAGTCTGAAATAAGAAAGAAAAAAGAAAGTCTGAAAGAAAGAAAGAAAGAAAGAAAGAAAGAAAGAAAGAAAGAAAGAAGGAAATATCAGAGCCACAAAGAGAAAAAAAAGAAGGCAATATGGAAATAAGAAAGCAAAGGCTAAAGTCTGATAAGGAAGAAAAAAAGAAAGAAAGAAAGAAAGAAAGAAAAAGAAAGAAAGAAAGAAGGAATATCAGAGCCACAAAGAAAAAAAAAGAAGGCAATATGGAAATAAGAAAGCAAAGGATAAAAGTCTGAGAAAGAAATAAAAGAAAGAAAGAAAGAAAAAAAAAAATGGAAAGAAAGAAAGAAAAATGAATAGAAAGAAAGAAAAAAAAGAAAAAAAAGAAAAAAAGAAAGAAAAAGAAAGAAAGAAAAAAAAGAAAGGAAAAAAGAAAGAAGGAATATCAGAAAGGAAAGAAAGAGAAAATATGGAAAAAGGCTAAAGAAAAAAGAAATAAGGAAAAGAAAAAAAGAAAAAGAAAAGAAAGAAAGAAAGAAAGAAAGAAAGAAAAGAAGGGAAATATCAGAGCCACAAAGAAAAGAAAGAAGGCAATATGGAAATAAGAAAGCAAAGGCTAAAGTCTGATAAGGAAGGAAAAGAAAGAAAAAGAAAGAAAGAAAAAAAGAAAGAAAGAAAAAAAAAGAAAGAAAGAAAGGAAAGAGAAGGGAAAAGAAAGAAAGAAAAGAAAGAACAAATCAGAGCCACAAAGAAAGAAAGAAGGCAATATGGAAATAAGAAAGCAAAGAAAAATAAAGTCTGAAAGAAAGAAAATAAAAAAGAAAGAAAGAAAGAAAAAGAAAGAAAAAAGAAAGAAAGAAAAGGGAATATCAGAGCCACAAAGAAAAAGAAAGAAGGCAATATGGAAATAAGAAAGCAAAGGCTAAAACTGATCTGAGAAAAAAGGAAAAGAAAAGAAAGAAGACAATATGGAAAAAGAAAGCAAAAAGACTAAAGAAAGAAAAGAAAGAAAAGAAAGAAAAAAAGAAAGAAAGAAAGGGAATATCAGAGCCACAAAGAAAAGAAAGAAGGCAATATGGAAATAAGAAAGCAAAGGCTAAAGTCTGATAAGGAAAAAAAAAGAAAAGAAAGCAAGAAAGAAAGAAAGCAAGAAAGAAAGAAAGAAAGAAAGAAAGAAAAAGAAAGAAAGAAAAAAAAATATGGAAAAAGAAAGAAAGGCAAAAAAAGAAAAAAAAAGAAAAAGAAAGATGGAAAGAAAGAAAGGAAAGAAAAAAAGAAGGGAATATCAAGAAAAAGAAAAGAAAGAAGGCAATATGGAAATAAGAAAGCAAAGGCTAAAGTCTGATAAGGAATAGAAAAGAAAGAAAGAAAGAAAGATGGAAAGAAAGAAGGAAATCAGAGCCACAAAAAAAAGAAAGAAGGCATTATGGAAATAAGAAAGCAAAAGGCTAAAGTCTGATAAGGAATAGAAAAAAGAAAGAAAGAAAAAGAAAGAAAAGAAAGAAAGAAAGAAAGAAAGAAAGAAAGAAGGGAATAAAGAGCCACAAAGAAAAAAAGAAGACAATATGGAAATAAGAAAGCAAAGGCAAAAGTCTGATAAGGAATAGAAAAAGAAAGAAAAAGAAAGATGGAAAGATAGAAAGAAAGAAAGAAAGAAAGAAAGAAAAAAAGGGAATATCAGAGCCACAAAGAAAAGAAAGAAGGCAATATGGAAATAAGAAAGCAAAGGCTAAAGTCTGATAAGGAATAGAAAAGAAAGAAAGAAAGAAAGAAAGATGGAAAGAAAGAAAGAAAGAAAGAAAGAAAGGGGAATATCAGAGCCACAAAGAAAAAAAAGAAGGCAATATGGAAATAAGAAAGCAAAGGCTAAAAGTCTGATAAGGAATAGAAAAGAAAGAAAGAACGAAAGAAAGAAGAAAGAAAGAAAGAAAAGAAAGAAAAGAAAAGAAAGAAAGAAAAGAAGGGAAATCAGAGCCACAAAGAAAAAGAAAGAAGGCAATATGGAAATAAGAAAGCAAAGAAAGAAAGACTGAAAGGAATAGAAAAAATGAAAGAAAGAAAGAAAGAAAGAAAGAAAGAAGGAATATCAGAGCCACAAAGAAAAGAAAGAAGGCATTATGGAAATAAGAAAGCAAAGGCTAAAGTCTGATAAGAAATAGAAAAGAAAGAAAGAAAGAAAAGAAAAAGAAAGAAAGAAAGAAAGAAAGAAAGAAAGAAAGAAAAGAAAGAAGAAGGAATATCAGAGGAACAAAGAAAAAAAAGAAGACAATATGGAAATAAGAAAGGAAAAGGAAAAAGAAATAAGGAATAGAAAAAAGAAAGAAGGAAAGAAAGAAAGAAAGAAAGAAAGAAAAAAAAGAAAGAAAAAAAAGGGAATATCAGAGCCACAAAGAAAAGAAAGAAGGCAATATGGAAATAAGAAAGCAAAAGCAAAAAGTCTGATAAGGAAAGAAAAGAAAGAAAAAGGAAAGAAAAAAGAAAGAAAGAAAAAAGAAAGAAAAAGAATGAAAGAAAGAAAGAAGGGAATATCAGAGCCACAAAGAAAAAAGAAAGAAGGCAATATGGAAATAAGAAAGCAAAGGAAAAAAGTCTGATAAGGAATAGAAAAGAAAGAAAGAAAGAAAGAAAAGAAGGGAAATATCAGAGCCACAAAGAAAAGAAAGAAGAAAGCAATATGGAAATAAGAAAGCAAAAGGCAAAAAGAAATAAGGAAGAAAAAAAAAAAAGAAAGAAAAAAAAGAAAAGAAAGAAAGAAAGAAAGAAAGAAAGAAAGAAAGAAAGAAAAAAGGGAATATCAGAGCCACAAAGAAAAGAAAGAAGACAATATGGAAATAAGAAAACAAAGGCAAAAGACTAATAAGGAATAGAAAAAAAGAAAGAAGGAAAGAAAGATGGAAAGAAAGAAAGAAAAGAAAGAAAGAAAGAAAGAGAAAAAGGGAATATCAGAGCCACAAAGAAAAGAAAGAAGGCAATATGGAAATAAGAAAGCAAAGGCTAAAGTCTGATAAGGAATAGAAAAAAAAGAAAGAAAGAAAGATGGAAAGAAAGAAAGAAAGAAAGAAAGAAAGAAAGAAGGGAATATCAGAGCCACAAAGAGAAAAAAGAAGACAATATGGAAATAAGAAAGCAAAGGCAAAAGACTAATAAGGAATAGAAAAAAAAGAAAGAAGGAAAGAAAGATGGAAAGAAAGAAAGAAAGAAAGAAAGAAAGAAAGAAAGAAAGAAAGGGAATATCAGAGCCACAAAGAAAAGAAAGAAGGCAATATGGAAATAAGAAAGCAAAGGCTAAAGTCTGATAAGGAATAGAAAGAAAGAAAGAAAGAAAGAAAGAAAGAAAGAAGGGAATATCAGAGCCACAAAGAAAAGAAAGAAGGCATTATGGAAATAAGAAAGCAAAGGCTAAAGTCTGATAAGGAATAGAAAAGAAAGAAAGAAAGAAAGAAAGATGGAAAGAAAGAAAGAAAAAAGAAAGAAAGAAAGAAAGAAAGAAAGAAAGAAAGAAAGAAAGAAAGAAGGGAATATCAGAGCCACAAAGAAAAGAAAGAAGGCAATATGGAAATAAGAAAGCAAAGAAAAAGACTGATAAGGAAAGAAAAGAAAGAAAGAAAAAAAGAAAGAATGGAAATATCAGAGCCAAAAAAGAAAAGAAAGAAGGCAATATGGAAATAAGAAAGAAAAAGCCACAAAGTCTGATAAAGAATAGAAAAGAAAAGAAAGAAAAGAAAGAAAGAAAGAAAGAAGGAAATATGGAAACAAGAACCAAAGAATGAATAGAAAAGAAAGAAAGAAAAGAAAAAAGAAAGAAAGAAAGAAAGAAAGAAAGAAAGAAAAAAAAAAAAAAGAAAGAAGGGAATATCAGAGCCCCAAAGAAAAGAAAGAAGGCTATATGGAAATAAGAAAGCAAAGGCTAATGTCTGATAAGGAATAGAAAAGAAAGTAAGTAATAAAGAAATAAGAGAGAGAGAGAGAGAGAGAATGCTTCTGGCCATAAAGAAAAGAAAGGTAATATATCCATAATATCACTTAATAAATCTTGACTGTTTTCTCTTTTGTAAGTTTTTGATATCCAGCTGTCCTGTAACAAGGTATGTCAACCAAAATTCAATCAATGTTTAATTAACAATACATCAAAAACAGTTCTGTTAAAATAAAATGACTCTATTTTCTAAACTTGCAACTACTGCAATAATTACTGTCAAGCTATTTTCAGGTAATAGCAAATTTCTCACTGATTTTTCAAGTTATCGAGAACTGAATTCTCTTTATTTGTATTTCAATATTATATTTTGATTACAAGTAAATTAATTCCATATATAATATCATCTGTCAGTAACACTTGAAATAGTTCCTAACCATTTCTTCTTTGATTATCTTTGTAATTTTCAAAGTTTTCCTCATAATATATGATATACATACAAGGGATTGCTGAATAGTTCTTGACTTGACCTTCTTCCCAACATATGACCAAACATCTGCACTATTTACATTATTTGAACTATTGTCCTCATCTTTGTCACCCTATTTATTACGTTTTGGTCATTGTACGTTCAGGCCTTCTTCAGGTGGTTGGAATGTTGAACTGAACCCTTTATTTTGCTCACTGGGGTTGACTGTTCCACGTGTCATGTCTAATGGATGTCAGTTATCAGTTATCTCCTGCTTAATTGCCTCTCCAAGTTCTCCACTGCCTCAACCAGGTATTGAACTCACACTTTTTGTGTCCTGTCCCTGTATCTAACTAACACCTTTATCCACTGTGCCATGTGTCCTTGCGGACATCTCTTGTATGAATTTCTTGTTATTATAACCTAGTGGCTTCAGCAACCATTTTTTACCAGTGGTCATATTGCAATTTTTGCTGTTATCATTGCATGTTTTTTACCAGAGCTCATATTGCCAATCAAGCATAGAAATGAATACAAATATGGCTACCAGCAATAAGGAGTGCCAGATAAAAGCGATAATAACAACAAAAATTGCAATTTCTGAGTAAACCTGCTCAGTAACATTTGTGCTTGTTCAACAACTACTGAGCCCAACTATACTGAGAGAACCTTAGTTACAGTTTCTGGGAGAGAGAGCATAATCTGCATGATCAGCAGTTTGAATAATGCCAGTACACTCTTGTCACCTTGTGCTAGTACACCTTCTGAACAATTTTCTACATCCAATTTAATTTGCAAGGCTTAGGTCAACTTATGGTATATTTTCTGGCATTTTCCAACAGTGCTGTATGCTGGAATTGCCTCTCCCGTTCAATAACATCAAGAAATCTAACAAATCTACTATGGTGTGTTTGAAACAGTCTAACTATAGTAAAATCTTTTAAAAAATATATTTGCATCAAACATCTTTTTTTGAAGTTGAATTCACCCCAAGCAAGGCATTAAAAGCTGCTACGCTACAAGGGGTTACTGGGCATAAAATAATTAGAAAACAAAAACATTATTAGGGATCAAGTACAATAGAAAAGTGATTGGGAAGCCAGTAGATAACAGCTGACATTGCATTTAAATATTTGAAGATCAAAGTTGGCTGGAAAGCATGAAGCCAGAAGCATATTCTACAAGTGAGAAGTGCAAGAAAACAAACATAGAAATCATGGTAAATTGATGAGACTAAGCTGCCAATCTTGTACTGCACTTAAATTCATAAAGTCTAGCCGTCCTGGGTATGATGATAAACTACATCAGCATCCTGGGTAAAACGATAAACTACGTCCAGCAGCAAGCCCTCTGATCAGGAGGTTTTGAGGTCATGGAACCACCTCTTAATTCCTGGTGTTCCCAGATCCACCCTGACTCAGGGTGGTAGCACCTGTTAGGGTCCCAGCTATGGACAAATATTTAGCCAAGGAAACTGGGGTAAAAATACTATGAAAGTGTAAAATAGGTTTTAATACCAGAAATACTTTTTAAAAATTATTACCAGCAATAAACTTTTGAAGAAAAAAAACTATTACAAGCAATACATTTTTTTAAAAAAAACCTTAACAAGCAATACTTTTTTGAAAAAAACTATCACAAGCAATACATTATTGAAAAAAAATGTATTACTAATGATACATTTTAAAAAAAAATATTACCAGCAAATCATTTTTTGAAAAAAATATTACCAGCAATAAATTTTTGAAGGAAAAATATTACCAGAAATAGATTTTTAACAAAACAAAATGTTACCAGCAATAAAAATTCTGTTGGCATTAAATAACCCATTGAGGTTGATATGCCGTAAAACAAAACAAAACAAATCATAAAGTCTAGGCACATTAGCAAAAAGCTCATCCAAACTATTACCATGAAAGTATTTATAGAAAATACACAGGAATGAAACCTTATGGCAGTAGGAAAGTGACTTAAACCAGGTTAGGATCAATAATATTGTTGATTCTTCTCTGGATTTTATCAAGAATCTCTAAACATATAGCAGAAGCACCAGACCATATATAGCAGCAATATTCTAAGCATGTATGAATGGTAGAATTATAGATATCTATAATTCTACCATATCTTGGTATGTAAGATAGATTCTGGAGAGAGAAATAGCATGATATACATTAAGAAACTAAAATGAAAACATACATTACACATATTATCCTATTCTACTAGCAATGTTTTCTTTATTTCCTGATTGTAGGTGTGTGGCTGAATGGTTATAATATTAATGTCCCAGACATGAGATCTGAGATCGGATCTCACCATAGCTGGTTTATCAGGGAAGTCATTGTTTGATAGTATCTACCTGGGGTGATGATCCTAGCATACAGCAATTTGGAGGAAGTACCTGAAAATGACACCACAGACTGACCCAAGTCTTGTGAGTGAAATTGGGTAGATGGATCTGTTCAAAATCTGTTGATGGTTGTGCTAGCAGGGTCACAAGTCACTGAGGGTTTGAGCATACTGATCTTGCTCAAAACTGTTGATCATGCCACATTATACACTCTCCCCTAGAAACTGTAACTAAGGCCCACTTAGCATAATTACAGTATAAATCATAGATTGGTTCTGTGGGTGTTGAAAAAAATATGTGCCTGAGCAAGTGTCTGCAACAAGGATTAGCTAAAATAAAATTATTTACAATGTTTTTTGTTTTTCTATAATGAAATCAGTATCTATATATTTATAATAAAGCAAAAGTGGTGGTAGAATAAATTTATTTTTTAATTTTTTGAGATTCCTTAATTGAAAATAAGGAAAGAGGTAAGATTTTACAAGTACCAGGTAATTGACTTAGAAGAGAGAATTTACATTAAAATAAATAGAGACCAATTGTTTTAAATATAGAACTCATGATAGGATCTAGCTAAGTTGAATTGGAAAGGTCTGTAGTGAACAAAACAAGATCTAGATTTAAAATTCAAATACTAAGCACTGACTCATTGATTTTGTTAGAAATTAAAAAGACTTGAATTTACAAACATTGAAAGTGAATCCAAAACAAAACCTATAAAATTTCACACCATGATGCAAAGTGTTTTTCAGCCAATAGAAAACTAGGAAACATTTAAAAATAAAATTCAATTCTCAGAAACAAATTTTTTTATGGACCTTTTCATGAGATGACGTGAAGTTTGTTCATCATCCAATAGAAAGGCCCAAATCATATCCGGGAGTGAATTCCCAAATGACCTTTTCAAGCCCCAGAAACAAAATAAAAGACGGGCAAGTCCGCCTGCCACCAGAGAGAAGGAGACAAGCGTATTAACACATCTCTAGACAAATGTCAAGTGATTGTTATTATTATCTCTACCTTTCTTCCTCACCTCTTTTATACTTGATAAACGAACAGAACATTTTAAGACTGAGCGATTACTTCAAAGACATTCCTACCCTACAATAACACTCATACATACATCCACACATACGTTCCTGCCTATGTACACATAAACTCATTCTTGCAAGGACTTCTATGAACATTTTGATGACCTTGTATCAACCAAAATAGATTAATTTTATTTGTAGAGACCTTTATTGATTTATATGTATATAAATCTGTTATTTCACCTTACAATTTGATTTTATTGTTTTATACCCCTCTTATGGTGGGTTATCTAACTAACAAGGCCAAATCAAACTAATCTGTTTCAACACTCATACATTTCACTATAACTGATAACCCACTATAGGTCAAAGGTTACTTTATATTAAAACACTCAAAAGTTATGGTCAGGCAAAGACAGGGAAAATAGTTAATAACAGGCATTATTTGATTGGTTGGCTAATTTGAAAGTTTGGGTTTGGCATGATAAATAATGAAACAAAATATTTTTTCTAAGTGATTACCAAGGAGTTGAGTTTAAAGATTAAGTTTAGGTTCAAAATCATAGCATTGGAATTTCATTCCAGTGATCAGTGAAAGCCTTTTAGGGCAGCCTTATAAAATATATAATTTATGGAAGCTTTACAAATTGTATATAGACAAGATGCATGGCTGGCACAAGTTATTACTAAATCACTCTGCCATCAAATAAAATCTTCATTTACTTTAAAGGGAAATTATACTGAACAATTTAACTATATTATGATGTAATATGTTATACAGGGCAGTAGTTTTAATATGATTTTCAATAAACAATGCAAATTTAAAACATTTTGTCTCATAATTTATGCCCAGTAGTATTATGGTGTTATATACACTTTTATCTATTTTTTGTTTTTGTTAATTATGATCTAACGAATCTTATTCATTGAGAAGACATTTTTGTAATCTTTTAAAATTTTTTTACAGTTTTTACTTATCAACTACAGTAGAGAAAATTATATATCTTATTTGTGGTGATTCATAACTCAAATTCTAGTTTGAATATATTTTCCATTCAATGTTTTGTGATGTCAACAAATACTCGTCACTTTTGTAATTCTTGCAGTAATAGAGAATTTGTAACTGCATATACAACTATATTACAATGTTGGTGTCAGATGCCTTTGAATAGCACTCACACTAATAGTATTTTTTTTAAGCATTTCACCCCAAGCAAGGTGGGAAGCCACTAGCACCCAAGGCGTTACAGAGAGTTGGAGCGAGAACAAAGAGAAGTGATAGAGGAAGGAATGAAGAGAAGGATAGGGGATAGATCAGGGCATCTGGAGATGTTGATTGACATTACATTTGAATAGTTGAAGATTATAGATATCGGGGAAACAGGAAAAAGGGAGGGAGTTCCACAGGTGAGAAGTGTGAGGCATGAAGCTATTGGAGTAGAAGAGATGGCTACATTTAACAGTTTTGACAATGAAAGGGTGAGAGCGAGATGCCAGCCTAGATTAAATTCATGAAGTCTGGCTCAATAATACTCACATGAATAGTAATCCGTATAGTGATCTGAATAGAGAAATATTATAGTGAATAGTATAGAGAATAGCAGTCCATATAGTAATAGAGGATAGACTAGAAATGAAGATCAATTAGACACACACTACCTCCTATATATGCATTTCCTCTATGGTTACATGGTCTACTTAATTCAATAATGGGATTGCTTGTGTTTAAATTGAAGTGTCAGCAGCGACACTTTATTCCTATATAACACAATGTATCTAATACAAAAAATATCAATTTATTTGGATTTATTCATGAAATAGTAAAATTGTGAAGTCAGTTTGTAAGCAAAAACCTGTGGAAATTAGTTTTCAGGAGTTCTTTAAAACTAGATGCTGGAAAATTGGTAAAGATTATGAATCTAATTTTTAGTGTCAATACTTAGCATCCCAAACCCAAGCTTTTGCACTGAGTGCAATGTCTAAAGAATATGAAAAATCAACCTGCTCCATTAGCCAATTGGAGGAGACTTATTCATCTTGTCAGAATTAAGTTTTAGGTGGCAGAGATACTCTGGGCTCCCCAAAACACTTTTTCATATTCTCCACAGATGTGTTTTCTCACTGGACTTATTCAATCTTTACAGTGAATTAATCCTGAGAGAATTAGAAGTCCAATCAGGATTCATTATTGCTGGCCATAATCTTAACAACATAAGATATGCAGATGATATAACACAGTGTTGATAGCAGATACAGAAAGGAAAGTACAAGGGCTTTTACAGAAGTTAACGAAGGAAAGCAAGTCAGAAATAAACATCAATTGCAAGCAGACAGAATGCGCTGTTGTTTATAAAAAGGAACAACCCAACATGCAAATTACATGTTGGAGATACAAAAATCAAACAAGTATAACAATTTAAACATCTGGGAAATGTTTTAACAGAGGACATAAAGTATAACATCAAAATCTGAAGGTCCATTAGGATAGTAAAAGATGCCTTCTAAAAGCTAAACAAAGTATTAGGAAACAAGAAAATTTTGTTAGAAACAAAGAAAATAATACTGAACTGCATAATATCTGTCCTCCTATATGGCAGTGAATGCTTGGCAGTCTCCTTATAGATGAAGAGACTTGAAGCAACAGAAATATGGTTTTACAGAAGGATATTGAGAATACTATGGTTTGAATACTTGAGCTATGGCAAACTTTTAGAGAAAATGGAAACAATTATATTTAACATCAGGAAAGGAGAGTTGGAATTTCTAGGGCACATAATAAGGAAAGAGGGCTTGGAAAATTTGATACTCACAGGATATATTGAAGCCAAGAGGGATGGAGATAAACAACATGTAACCTACTTAGCAAAGATGAGCAAATGGATGGCAGAACAAAGTTTAGTAGAGATAACAAAAAAAAACAAAATTTATTAAGAACAACAAAAGCTAAGAAATTGTGGAGAGCCTTGATCACTGATGTCCTTCATAAAAGAAAAACTTCTAGAATATTAGTTTATTAGTTAGCAATAAAAAAAAACTGATCCCCTACTTTATGTCCAGTAAATCTAATTTTAATTCTAGTTTACCAATGCCATAAAAAATGATGTTAGATCTTGTAATGTCTATCTTTATTATAATTAGAACGTCTTTACAAAGTGAGTTTTTAAATATTTGTCTTTGCAATGTACTTTGTCAAATATATGAATAACTGGAAACAATATATTTAAAAATTCACACGTGAAAACCTAATAATAGTAAAAAATTAATAATTATTGATAGCTTTAATAAACTCGTATTAAGATAGGATTTGCTGGACATAAAATGGGGTCTTGTTTTTCAATTGTTATTAAATAATAAACTGATCCCCAAATAATTAATACATATTAATAATTAGAAATAATATATTTAAAGATACTCATATGAAATCCAAATAATAGTAAGAAAGTAATAAATTGTAACAATATTAAGAAATTAATAATTATTGATGGCTTTAATAAACTCATATTAACATAAGATTTGCTGGACATAAAATGGGGGGATTGTTTTTCAATTGTTTTAAGTAATAAATTGATCCCCCAATAATTATTACATATTAATAACTGCAAACAATATATTTTAAAGACTCACATGTGAAAACCTAATAATAGTAAGGACTTAACAAAATATCAATTTCATACATAAATATAGTTAATAATTTTTAATATAAATGTATTATTGTCTCTAATGTAATATATGGTATACCAGAGTTATCTCCCTTAAATTAACACTATCATGTAGAAGTGACATTGTTATAACAATGGGCAACTATTTCAAGTTGTCCATGAAACCAGGAAGATAAAAGTGTGATTGCTTAAAACATCAGAGTACAATAATAATAATGAGAAAAATACATTTAAAGAGTCATCTTTTAATAACAGAAGAAAGTAGCTATCAAATTATTTTGTCAGTTTTTAGAGGATGGGCAAGCTAGTCTAATATTGATAATAAAAAATAAAAATGCAACATATCTCACTGTTTAATATCATAGCAATCTGTAGGCAAATATAAATTTATGGATTTGATCTGCTAGAATAAAAAAAATAACATATAGTGTCATATATATATATATACACATACATACATACATATATATATATATATATATATATATATATATATATATTATGTGTTTAAGTGTAACTGAACTCAAAATCCTGGGGAATTATTCAGAACATTCCCAAAGCCAGGTGACTCATGTTTATTCAATGTTACTCTTCCAGTCAATACAAGACATTAAAATATCCTTGTCAATACAAGACATTAAAATAGGCCAAAAAGTAATAACTTAAATGTCTAAAGAAAATTCCACTTTTCTAGCTTTTATTCATTTCTCACTTTGCTTGGCTTTCCAATATTCTTGCAAATGATTTCCCACAATGCATCTTTTTATGACTAATGTATATAATCTGTCAGTTGTCTTTGATTGAAATGCTGCAGTACAGCTGTTATCTTTAATCTGGTTACAGTGGGTAATAAAATTTCTACTCTGACAACTGTAAAAGAAATGATTTATTCACCTGTAATTACAGAGGGGAAAAAAGACCACATTTATCTTTTCAGAATTATAAATCAGGCTTTTGATGGACTTATTGATGGAAAAGGAAGGTAATATATTTTTTAACTATGTATTGGGTGTCCAGTTAATTTCTTTGTTTTCATTTTTCTTCTCCCCAATTTAGAGAGGGTGGCATTGATGCAGTAGTTATGTACATCATTCAGAATGAAAGTGAAGGAAGGAGGATGTCCTGAAAGCAAAAAGATCAAAAGCATGAAGGAATTTCGGAAGGAATAATGAAAAACAACAAAAGAAAAAGACATATGAGTAAAAGTGGAAGCACCAAAAAGAAAGAAAAATAAATATCTGATTAAAGAAAGAAAGAAAGAAAGTGGATTGATGAATGAATCAAAAGAAAATAGTAATGGTAATATTAGCTGTTTCCCTATAAGGAAACATTTGACATTTATTGATCAGGTAGCCAGTGCCACTTTTGGTTGAAATTTATAAAATCTTTCTCTTAAAACAATTTTTTAGGAAGATAGATTTCTCAAGTCCAGTAACTGTTATTGTTCTTTCAAGTGTTGATGGGGGGGGGTCCTTCCTAACCTTTTTTATAATGTACTGTGGAATGTCAACATCTTCATTATATCATCATTTTCACTTCAAATTGTGCTATCCATTTAATTGTTGCTGCTGTTGAAAGTTCTTAAGTGAAGTTGTTTCTCTTATTTGGTACAGTTCTTTGTTTGCGATTCTGTAGCAACAGTCCACAATGTGCAAAGATGGCTGGTCTTCACCAAGGCTCACAGGCTTCACTCACTCAAAGCCACTTTTAACCAATGATCTTAGAAAACAGTAGTATTCAACTTACAGTTTAGATATTTCTGAACAGGTTTGGTGCCACACATGACATCCGTATGAAAGTCTCAATCTGGCAAGGCTATTTAAGAACATAACTCAAGTTTTCAGGAAAATGCTTTGATATTGTTGCAGTTTGCAGTGTTGGGAAAAACTAATTCTAACACTGCCTATTCTATGTTTAATTTCCTTTTTTCCTACACTAAATTTGTTATAGTCAATTAGTTATGTGCCATGCATGATACACTCTCTCGATACATCACTGACAAGGCGGATTTTTTCCCACTGTAGCTTGCCCTTTCTTTGTGCAGTAGACCAGTTGCCATGCAAGACTATAGAATCCGGTCTGCCCTGCTATTTACCCATATCTGGGAAGAGAAGAAGAGGATTCATACCTTTCCCAAGGGTATTAGCACCTAAGTGAATGTAATGGATTCCACTGGAATTCCAACTCGGCTTTCTGATTCCTCAATCTGAGCTTCTATCTATTATTCTACTGTGCCTGTTATTTGTTATAAATGGTCTATATGCAGTGATATTTGAAGTGTTTTGTATTTACTAAATCCAGATCCTGAATTTTTATGATGGATTCAGTGTATGCGCCATCACTAATTTCATTACAATTCCAGATTATTGTTTCTTTGTTGGAAACATTTATCTAGAATCATATAAATTGAAACACTTGAGAGACGATGTTGATTTTGCATTCAAGATTATTCTTATCCCAACTGTGAATACATATATAATAATCATAACTCCTCTTATCATAAATATATTGACCTTAAGTCTACTTGTATACTCTAACATCTATTACAAACTGCCTAGTCCAAGACCGGAAGTCTGAGATACTGAAGTCAATAATATTTTTTATTACATTATCTGGGTTATGCCATGTGTTGCAGTGTTTCATGAGATGAACAAACCATGTGTTAAGGTCTTTGAATAACAAAAATTTACCAAAAGTTCTCCATTGTTGTTTGAGGTTTACATTTCAAAAAGTCTTCTTACCATCAAAGGAGCAGTGGCATTTAAAAATACTTGAGATAGAATTAAAATCCCCATTAATGCAAAGTTTTCTGTTCTTTTCTAATTTACAAAGTTTACTTAATCATAGTCTGTCTATATTTCTGAGATGAGGTATTATGTACATTATTTACATTATTCGGACTATTGTCCTCATCTTTGTCGCCATATTTATCACAAAAGCTGTAACATGAGGGGTGGTAGAAAAATCAGGCATGACTGACCACATATGGAGAGAGAAGGGAGATCACCACCTTCTGTGGGATCATGTTGAGATCATAGACAAGGAACACCATTGGAAAATTCATAAACTTAAGGAATCAGCACATATGCTAGGCCACAAAAATCTCCTGAGCCGACCAAGCATAGAAATAAATACAATATGGGAACCAGTAATAAGGAGTGCCAGAGAAAAGCAATGATAACAACAAAAGTTGCAATATGAGCTCTGGTAAAAACATGCAATGATAACAGCAAAAATTGCAATATGAGGACTAGTAAAAATGGTTGCTGAAGACATTAGGTTTATAATACCCAGAAATTCATAGCCAGAAGTCCTCAAGGACACATGTCACAGTGGATAAAGGCATTGGTTAGATCCAGTGACAGGACCCAAAGCGTGTGAGTTCAATACCTGGTTAAGGCAGTAGAGAACTTTCAGAGGGAAATTAGCAGGAGATAACTAATAACTGATATCCATCAAACATAGCACATGGAACTAGAACAGTCTACCCCAGTGAGCGAAATAAAGGGTTCAGTTCGAAATTCCAACCACCTGAAGAACAGCGGAAACGTTGTGATAAATATGGCGACAAAGATGAGGAATGTCTGAATAATTTACTTAATCATGTGTAGAATTTTGCTTTTTCTTTGATTTTTTTGTGTTTGTTCAGCACCCACAGAGCTTACCCATAATTTATACTGTGACTATGCTGAGCAAAGATTAGTGAGAGTTTCATAATCTGTCATAAGCACATAATCTGTCATAATCAGCAATTTTAACAATGCCAGTATGCTGAAAACCTCAGTCATGATAACTTTGTTTTGCTAATACAACAATCACCACCTTCCAAAATAGTTCCATCAACCCAATTTCACTCAAAAGGCTTGGATCAACCTGTGGTGTGTTTTTCAGACACTTTCCAAAGGTGAATATATATATATATATATATATATATATATATATATACAACATAAATGAAGCATGGAAATTAATGTTTTAAGTCTGGAATTTTCAGACACACCTGTGTCTTTGATCAATGGAGTGAGGAATGGGAATTACTCACTGACAGATGAAGGACACAGGTGTGTCCAAAAATTCTGTACTTAAAACCTTTCCTTATATGCTTCATTTCTACCTTAGAGTTAATAATAATTATTTAATAAATGTTTTACATACTGATAATATTGGTACTCTTTTGTTTGTCCTTGTTTTATTAACTAACCTATCTATTTTATACACTTATAACAAGCACACGTGAACCCTTTCTTCTAATCATATATATATATATATATATATATATATATATATGAATAAAAATGACAATAGGAAAACTAGTAATTGCTGAGGTGTTTTGTCCAATGTGGACTTTATCAAAGCAAAATACAAAATGAATTTAATTGAACAAGGTAACTAATAAAAACAATTAAATTCATTTCATATTTTGCTTTGATAAACATTGGATGAAACACGTCAGCAATTACTACTTTTCCTATTGTCATTTTTATTCATAAATATTTTCTTCTCTACTGGTTAAATTGGAGAAATTTTCATTCATATATAAATATATATATATATATATATATATATATATATTGACAAAAGAAAATATTCATGAAAGTAGATTTGTTTATAAATGTATTTGATAATGTATTTTTGTCATTTAAGATTCATTCATCAGATCCAAAAGCAAAAGAATGAAATGCATTTATGTGTATTTGTGTATATGTTTAAATAATGAATGTTAATACTTTTTTCCTAAGCTGGCTTTTCACATGACAAATGAAGAAAGAAAATGGGTGTCTTTTAAAAAAGTCGCTAATATTTATTTTCTTTACTCTGAGTCTGAGTCAAAAGTTGTTAATGTATTTTCCCATGTATTCCTGTATCAAATAAAAGGCAAAATCCTTTTCTTCTTATCAGAATAGCTTGAAAGTAAGAAATTTATTTAGCCTTTTCTGAAAATGGATCCAAGGTAAATCCTCAAATAAGCCTTTAGAATAGGTTGAAACTTTGTTTGGATTATATATCCTAATTTTAAGATATATAGTGTCGACACGGAAAACACATGGATAAACAAAAAAAAACAAATCTTTTATTTTCAACACATTCTGGAGGATTATTTGAGGGTTTACCTTCAATCCATTTTCAGAAAAGACTAAATAAATTTCTTACTTTTGAGACATTCTGATAATAATAAGAAGATTTACCTTTAATTCAATACAGGAAAGCAGGGAAATTTCATCAACAACTTTTAACTTGAACTGAGAGTAAAAAAAATAAATGTTGATGACTTTTTTTTAAAGGTCACTCAATTTCTTTCTCCCTTAATCACAAGAAAAAAAAGCTCAGGGAAAAAGTACTAAAATTCATTATTTAAACATACACACAAATACACATTTCATTGTTTCGCTTTTGGATATGATCAAACCTTAAATGGCAAAATGCATTATTGAATATATTTCTCAACAAATCTACTTTCATGAACATTTTCCAATAATCAAAATTGAAAAATTTTGTTGTGATTATATATCCTAATTTTAATATATATATATATATATATATATATATATATATATATATATATATATATATATATTTAGGATATTCATTCAAACAAGTGTTTTTATACATGTTTGAATGTAATATCCTATAATAAAGAATATTGTTCTAATATAGGATTGGACTGAGCCCTCTTTTAAATTAATGTTACAAACATTGGAATTTATATTTGATTTGTCCTCATTTCATATATATATATATATATATATATATATGATAAAAATAGTCTTAAATTATCTTATATTTATTGTTAAAATATTGCCGATAATGTGTATATAAGTATAAATATAAAAGGTCAACACTAAATGACGACAGTCTGTTTCCTGCTTCAACACAATATTCAGGCCATGGGTGTTATATATTTAACTCACCTATTTATTTCTAGTCTGTTGTGCATTATGGATATTAAGGTGTATTATCCATCTATCTATCTATCTATACATATATATATATATATATATATATATATATATATACACAGATATACATACATATATTATTTATTATAATTTTTTAATATAGACAAAAACAATTTATTCACTATTTTGCTTTTCACCAGTCAAGGTGCAACTAAATGGACTGAAACAAAGTGAGTAAATTGTTTTTGTCTATATGAAAAATTATAATAAATAATTATTGCTCTACTATCAGTATTGATCCCTTTTTTGAATTAATGCTGTGAACATTAGAATTTATATATTATTTTTGTTACATTCGTATATATATATATACATATATACATATATATATATATATATATATATATATATATATATATATATATATATATTTTGTATTCATAACTGTATTATATATATATATATATATATATATATATATATATATATATATATATATATATCAGTTATGATTCCGAGAAATACAGATTTTGTCTGGAGGTCTTCATTATTTATTTTATGTCTTTCATTGATTTTGTTTTTTTTATTGTTTTCGGCCTTTATGATTTGTTTTTTTGGTGATAATTTTACCAATCGACAACTAGTACAGGGAGACTATGTATGCTCTATACTTGTTTGTCTACTCACCACCATATGTGCCAGGTATGTGCAAAAACACATCTTTAGAAAACCATAAGGGACCAACTTTAACTAAAAATCTTGTCCCTTTTTTTCAACCCCACCATGAAATCTTTGATACTAATGGAGGATATGAAAAGACATAGCATTCTCCTTGATTTAGCAGTCAACCACACCGATTCAGAGGTTACAGTCTTCTTAAAAGTCACCAGATTCTTCATGTTTAAGAAGTGATAAGAGCTCTACTGAGGTCTAGCAAAAATGCGTGTTTAGTGGCCAAAAGACAAAAACTTTTTCAGCAGTCAGACATTTTCTGTTTGAATTTCTAAGACGAGGATTTATCATTATATTATCATTTATATTCAAACTATTGCCCCTATCTTTGTTGTTGGGCTGGTCAGTGTATACTTGGAATAAGTGGAAACAGAGTGAGTAATAAATGAAATATCATGTCTAGGTATATCTCTTCTAGTTCTTATCTGAGGACAGTGCAGAGGATTTGGAAAGAGTTGGATGATATATCCAGTCAACATCATGGTGATAATTAGTGACATTATGCCTCTTTTTATCTTCCCATAGAGACTCAAACTCAAAACAGCGGCCTACATCAAATGCCTTCATGAGGCAGTGCTGCCATGGATCAAGAGGGTGGCTGCTGGAAGACCCTATGTTTGACAACAGGACTCTGCACCATGTCATGCAAACAGGAGATCCCATTCAGGGCTGTCAGATAATTTCTGCAATGACATCACTCCTAATATATGGCTACCTAACTCCCCAGACTGCAGCCCCCTCGATTATTATATGTGGGACACAGTTGAGCAAGAAACCAACAAAACTCCTTGTAAGACCAATATTGAACTGAGGACAAGAATTATGGCAGCATTCAGCAGCTTAAACAGGGAAACTCTCCAGAAGAGTTGCAGATTCTGATGTTGTTTGGAAGCCATGCTTGAAATCAAAGGTGATTTTATTGAATAAATTTGCTCTTTAGTATTTCAAGATATTTTTGTATAATTTTGGTAAATATTTTTATTAAAATGAGATATCAGTGTTATTTTTATTTTTGTGTAATTTAGATGACAATTTATCCCACGCACCCTGTACACCTGATGAAAACTGGGGAACGCAATAGCCAAAACGTTATGATAACAACAACAAAATCTGAATGCAAATAGACAAACATTATCAGGAATGTAGAATTCATCTGGAAATTCCAGAGGACCATTAACAAGAACCCATCAGTAATACATGACTTTCATTCCTGACCACTTAAAATCATTTCCTTTCTTATTTTGAATGCGCAATTAGAAAATTCATTTGTCAAATAATCAAACTGAACCTTTAAATGTTAATGTTACTCTTGAGATTTACATTTATTACTGTAATATGCTTAGCCTAAGGCATTCCACCCATTAAGACAATACAATAAATGGAGAAAGTGTAGTGGATTGGGAAATAGGATTGTACCTATTTGCATATGTTAAGTGTAATATATGTAAAGTGTATAGTAAAGTAAGAGACAAGAAGAAGCTGACTATTGATCAAGTGTCGTAGAACAACACAATACAACAATATGTCATTGCTAATACAATGTTTAAATCGCTTGGATGAACTAGAAATTGTTGAGACTTAGATCCAGTGTTTTACAGCTCCGGCTAGGGTTAAAAATTCAAAAACAATGTAACAAGTCCTGAAAGAGCTAATTTCATCATGTAAAGGGGATATAATGTGGCCATTATGTCAAAGGAAGGAAAAAGCCTAATGGCCAATTCAGACCGATTCAAATTGAAGATGAAGTAGCGATGAAAGAAGATTTTCACAGAGAAGAAAGGATGAGTTCTTCAGATCAGTCAAAGATGATATGGATGATAGTAGGAGTGACAGACATGATGAAATGAGACCAACTTTCCATTAAAAAGAACAGGACATAAACATGGTAGAGGTAGAGAGGAGGAAAGAGGTTGTAGAAGTTCAAGAACAACCAAAAGCATTAAACCAATTCTGTTCAGGGAGGTGTAGTGGATTGGCAAATAGGCTTGTACCTATTTGCACATATTAAGTTGAAATGTATAGCAAAGTAAGAGATAGGAAAAAATTGACTACCAACCATGTGTCATAGAAAAAACAGTACAAGAAAGAATTGGTAGAAAGATAATATAAAATTTAGTACCTCAGTTAAACATATTTCAAGATACCAAAATCAAACAAGTACAACAATTTAAATATTTGACATGTGTTTTAACAGACAATGGTATGTGTGGCACTGAAATCTGAAGGCACAATGGGATAGTGAAAGATGCCTTCCAAAACTTAAGCAAAGTGTTAAGAAATGGGAAAATTTCATTAGAAATAAAGTAAAGAGTACTGAACATGATATTAGTACTCCAATATGGTGGTGAATGCTGGAGAATCTTCTCATGGATAAAGAAGAGACTTGAGGCAACAGATATGTGGTTCTAAAGAAGGATGCTGAGAATACCATGGCAGCAACGATGAAGTTTTAGAGAAAATGGAAACAAATGGAAACTTATACTTAACATCAGAAACAGATAGTTGAGATTTTTAGGGACAATAATGAAGAAAGACGGTTTGGAAAATTTAATACTCACAGGACATATTGATAGCAAGAGGAACAAAGGAAAACAACACATAACTCATGTCACAAGCTTAGATGGCAGAACAGGAATTCGAGAGATAACAGAAAGACAAAATTTATTAAGAGTTACAAAAGATAGGAAATTGTGGAGAGCCATGATCACCCACATTCTAAATGAACACAGCATATCAAAGAAGTCGATGAAAAACAAGAAAAATCAATATCACTTGCATCTGATACTCACAGGACAGATTGAGGGACAAGGGAAAGCAGCGTGTAATATACTTGAAGAACTTGAGCAAATGGATGGTAGAAAAGGGTTTTTGGGAGAAATAACAAAAGGAGAAAACTTATTAAGAGAAACAAGGAACAGGAAGATGTGGAGGGCCATGATCGCCTACATCTTGAAGGGACACAGCACATAAAAGAATCAATGCCTGTATACATGCTAAGGTATAAAGCTGTTACAACTTACAGTATGTTACTAGCTTCACTAAAATTCTGGGGTATGAGCCTTCTTTTTCACATCTCACCACTGACTATCCCCTTCTCTTGGGTAAAAACTCATCTCTTGTTGCTAAGTAGAGGACTCGGAATGGCTTAATCACTCACCTGATGAGCTAAGTGCAGTAAATTTTAATTAAGGCTAATCTTAACCCAACAGCTAAATAAATGACTTTGACTTTCTTGCACTAAGCCAAGCACAGCAAGAGTGGACAATTGTAGATTATTCTATGAGAAAAGATAAAATAACTTTGAAGTTAATATTTTATAGGCCTTCAAGCAGAAGATTGATAAGTATTACATAATGAAACTTTTGAATTAGTAAAACATATATATATATATTTTAAGACATTTTTATGTTAATATGTTCTTTTCATAGATACAAATATTTAAGTAAATGCTCTGTTTATAATAAATGGTATTAACGACATTTACTGACCTGAATGTCCGAGAAATTTTCATAGAAAATATGCGTCCTCCAACAGGAATCGAACCTGTATCCTACATGGAACTGTCATATAGTCTGATGTGCTTTACCGATTTAGCCACAGAGGAGCATTTTGGTTAGCAAGGTTGATTTTACTGTTTTTAAACTACAATTCTCCATGATTTTCTCTTGTACATTCATATCTGCTCAATTCATATCCAAATGTAAACAAATGAAATCACACATTATGAAATGGACAAAGTCCAACAATTATTTTAAGACATTTAAAACATAAAAAATAATTGTCAGACTTTGTCCATTTCATAATATATATATATATATATATATATATATATATATATATATTATATAAATAGGTTACTTAACTTTTTGAATATCAATTTTTATCCTGACATCGATGTTTCTTAGTAAAATTTCCAGTCAACAGGGGTAGTAGTTTTAAATGGAATTTCCAATTTTTCAATTTTTTTCACTTTGTTCCGTGTCTTTTTCAATTTACTTTTTTACTCCGTTTTGTATATGTGGGTATTCATGAATTTAACATTCTTTTACATGTGCACATTCATGAAATTTTGCTGCTATTTATGTCTTTCATTTTCTCAGCAGTAGATTATTCTTCCAGTTGCTAATTTTTTTTTTATATAGAAGTTGTTATGTTATATTATTAATTAAATTGTAATATTTGTTAATTTTTATTATTAATTAAATTATAATATTTTAGATAATATTTTTAATTAATATTTTAATTGATTTATTATGTTATATTATTATTGAAGTGAAAAAAAATTGCAAGAAAAAATTGAAAAGTTGGAAATTCCATTCAAAATCACTACACCTGGTGACTGGAAATTTTACTTAGAAACATCAATGTCAGGATAAAAATTGATATTTAAAAAGTTAAGTAAACTTTTCACATAATAGAATTAACACTCTATTTTTAATATTATTTTAATATTTTTAATATTGAGTACTATATATAAAAATATCTACTGTTTCTTAAATCTTAATTCATATATATATATATATATATATATATGAAGGAATATAGTTTTAAGGTGTGCTATATTTATGGGATAAAGTGCTCAATATCAGGGATAAAGCGTATGTAAATATAAATATAAACGTGAACATTGAAGTCAACACTCAGAGGCGACAGGCTGTTTCATGCTCGTGAAACAGTCTGTTGCCTCTGTTGACTTTAATGTTCACTTTTATATATATATATATATATATTATGAAATGAACAAAGTCCGACAATTATTTTAAGACATTTTTATGTTTATACATTCTTTTTATAGATACATTATTTTAAACAGAGCATTTACTTAAATATTTGTATCTATAAAAAGAATGTATAAACATAAAAATGTCTTAAAATAATTGTCAGACTTTGTATATTATAATATATATATATATATATATATATATATGGAGACCACAAAAATGTATACATATTTCAGGAAAGGAAAAACTTGTCTTCCATAATTTTAGCAAATTGCAATAACACTGTTTACTGTAGTACACTATTTTCTTGACAGATAACATTACATTGGCAGCCCTTAGACAAGAATTTAAAAATGCATGTACAGCAATCATACTGGACACTTTGCCCACACGTTGTCCAAGCAGTAGTTTGCCATGTTAATAAATGTCTGGAAGCTAAAGGCCACCATTTTGAGCATCTGTTGTGATTGTAGAGTCCAAAGGTAACTTGTATTAATCTCATATTTGAATCTCTGAATTAATGTCTGAATAAATTTAGTATTACAATATCTATACAAGTTTTTCCTTTCCTGAAGTGTGTACACATGTTTTGGTTGAAATCTGTATATATATATATATATATATATATATATATATGACAGAGTCAAAAAAGTTTTTGTGCAAAGTGTTTTATTCTTTAGGACTTCATCAGTCTAGGTTTATTTATGTTGAGATGATTACATATTTGAACAAATGAGAGATGCTGGAAATGTTGAATTTAATTTTTTTTTTTTATGTGTTTAGGGTATCTCTTAAAAAAGCATATATACAATCAAAGATAAACCACTCCCTACCAATAGCTAAAATAATAAAAATTTGCCATCTCATCACAAACCAATTTTATATTTAATAATAATTTTAATAAACAAAAATTTGGATTACCAATAGGATCACCTCTTAGTGCAGTGATGGCATGTATTTTCTTAGAATTTCTCAAATCTGATCCTTTACAAAATATTCCTCCCAAAGAACACAATGGCAACATTAAAACATGGAGGCAACTCAATGATGTTTTAGAGTTGTTTTAGCTCAAGGGGTTGGGTGGCTGGACAATTAATTGCAATAAGAGGAATAATGAAATCTGCAGGCTATATCAAAATTCAGGATGAAAATCTACAACTAACAGTGCAAAATCTTTTATCTAAATCAGCAATTTACTTTTCCAGCAAGATAATGATCCCAAACATACATTTAAATCAGTGACTGTGTGGCTTCAGAAAAGAAGATTACAGTTCTACCATGGCTTTCAATGAGTTCTGACTTGAATCCTATTGAAAATCTATGGCAAGAATTGAAAGTTCAAATAAATCATTGGTCACCAAAAAACAGGAATTAGAATATGTAACCATTGAAGAATGAAAGAAAATCCCAGGAAAGACTTATTAACATATATATATATATATATATATATATATATATATATATATATATATATATATATATATATATATATATATGTTTGTATTATATATTCATTCATTTTATTTAAATTACTTTGTTTAAATTATTTTCTATATGCTAATTTATTTCCTCTTCTCTCTTTTATATGTATATATGTATTTGTATGTATTTATATATTTATGTGTGTGTATGTATGTGTGTGCGTATGTATATATATGGATGTATATATATGTGTTAGTATTTTAGCTGTTACTATGTTCTCCCAACCACCCGAAATGAAAATCAGGTTGAAAGCTAACAACCCCTCTTCCCACACATATGTTTTCAATATTATAAATACCTAGAAAATAGATTTTCTAGGTCAAGCATCTAGACTTCCTGTTATCTTGATTTTTAAAGTATTCTGGATAAATTTAAATTTAAACCATTTGTAATTTCAGTCTGATGAGACAGGTGTTACCCGTTGAAATAAATTATAATTTATAACCATGTTTTTGATTATGCGTTAAGTTATTCCTTGATATATTCTGTCGGATTTATATCCATTTACACTTATATATATATATATATATATATATATATATATATATATATATATATATATATATATATATATTATTTGTATCCTTAAATAGGTTACAAACAGAAAAAAAGGTGGTACTCAAGTGAAGGAACAGCAACACATGTGTAGATGAAAGAAGAAAGGTTTATTTTAAAAGAGCATTCACTAACTGAAAGATAGGGTATCAGCTAGCAGGCTAGTAATTCCTGAAGCAATGTTATTTACCTTACCTCTCTACAAGGCAGGATATGGCACAAGGCTGTTTTTTAATGCAGGGTAAAACCAAGCCAATAGGCTCAGGCAAAAATTCCCCATAGACCCCATATACATGGGGTCAGGTAGTTGTCTACCACCCCAGATGAGACTCTGACCTTCAGCATAGCCTTGTCTGGGTTCCTCTCTGCACTTGGGCAGAGAGTTTGACCAGCACAGCTGGAGACAAATCTCCAACTAATTCCTGAAGTAAGCCCCCAGGTATATCTTGTGCTCACTATATATATCTACTGATATAGTCAGTTCACATAGGCGATAGGGAGTGTGGGACATTCCATTACAATACCTCTCCCTGAGTTAATTTCCCATGAAACTTTTCTCAATACCTCTTTTTTTGGGTGGGGTCAGGACATAATTGTTTGACTTTTTCCCCTTCTTAGTAGTTTTCCATCTCACTAGCACAAAATATATATTCAAGCATATTTCGTTGAATAATATAGACATTATGTATATTTATTTTTATAATAATCCTTTCTAGTTCTCTAATCATTGATGTTAAGATGAAATACATCAAGGAAGGAGCCTTAGTTTTTTCCTACCCAAGTACTTTTGATCTCCAAAATCATCCTCAGAGGTGAATTACAAAGACAAACTTATTGTAACTCTGACCTTGTGATGATGATTTTTAAAAACATGCATGAATGCACTCTCTTAAAATTATTTTAAAATTTTAAATTTATCCATTTGATCTATGGAATTTTTTGCCCAACAAGTGCCCCAATATAAGGAAGCTAACCAGAAATTGGTAGAAATGCTAAAAGGTATTAAATGTTTGTTAAATGCAGTTCAATATCTTGCTTGAAGGAGATCAAAAGTACTTGGGTAGGAAAAAACTAAGGCTCCTTCTTTGCTGTATTTCATCTTAACAACAAGAAACTGAATACAGAGCTAGAAAGGATTATTATAAAAATAAATAGACAAAATATGTCTGTATTATTCAATGAAACATGTTTGAATGAAGATATGCTGCCTAAATATATATATATTTCTCTTTTTAACTGTTATGGTCCAGGTCAGGACCAAGGAAGAACAACATGAACACAAGAGTAGAAATAATGAAGGTATATTACACGAAATAATAATACAAGATGTGGAAGGTGTTAGTATGACTGTCAGTCTGGTTTGGAGTGAACTACTATCAGCTCGACTTGATTCAACCCTCTCTCTTGAGATATAGTATATATAATGTTAGGAAGAATTCATTCTGTAGTTATAGGTAAGGACCCATGACACTAACTCAATAACTCAAAGGGTTTTTCATTGATTCTTACGACAAATGGTGTCAAGTGTTTTTGTGACCTTCATAAACAAAAATAACTTCTCACAGTCATATGTGAAACCAAACATCGCCATAATCTTTGTGGTAAACTTTCTTAAGTTCTTAAATCTCTGAGGAAGTTGTGAAAAAAATCCAGGTACCCCTACTTTTAGGTATTTTCCCTTGAGTGTTGAGTCAGTCTACATTTCCAGCAGTTCCATCTGTAGACTTTCCTTTACTTGAACAACATCAAAAGGGAATGGTGATGAGAATAATGCAAACTGATCTTCACAAGATGAAAAATCACAAAATCTTCACTGAAATTCCTTTGACAGCAATTCCAGGTAATTGTCATACTTAGCAAAGATAAATACAGACTCAGTGTAGGCAGTTTTTTCAACTCCTTGCACATAGGAAAATGAATCAAGTTTTCATTTGACAACTGAGATTTCAATAAAGCTAATTTTGCAATGAAACACTTTATATCATCATATAACTGAGTGATGAACTTATTTTCCCCTTGTAATTTCAAATTAAAGTCACTTAATTAGGCAGTAATATCCACTGAAAAGGCTAGATCTTGGAGTCAGCTTTCATCTTTCAATTCGTCTGGGCTTTGACCCTTCATTTCAAAAAACATAACAATTTTGTGTCGCAATAAAAAAAATCTTTTCAGTACCTCATGACATGAAAGTCACCAAACTTCTGTATAGAATGGGACATTTGTGAACTGAATATTCATGTCCTCCAATAACTGGCTAAATTGACAGTGATGCAGAGCACAACCTCTGATATAGTTCACTGTTTTTGTGACAAAACTCAGCACATGATCTAATTTTAAAATTTTAGAACATAACTTCTGTTAATGAATTATGCAGTAAAAATGTTTGAATTTTGAATCTGGATATATATTTTCTATTTTTGCACCTAACTTGGCAGCAACACCATTATGTCTCCCAACCATATTGGCAGCACCATCAGTAGATAAACACCCAAGTTTACTCAAATCAAGGCCATATATATGGAGAAGATGTTCAACTTTCTCAAAAATGTCCTGACTTCTTGTAGTATCATGCATTGGGACCAGATCAATTAGTTCTTCATAAATTTGAAATTCATTGCCAGAAGCCCTGATGAAAATAGTGAGCTGTGCCATTTCAGCTATATCAACAGTCGCATGCAGATCATTTAAAAAATGTTCAAAACTTGATGATAAAGTTTTCAACTGTTGACTCAAATCACTGGCCATTTCATAAATCCATTCAGAAACAGTGTTCCTGCTTAAGGAAATGTCTTGAAATAAGTGTGACTTCTCTGGACATACAATTTCAGCTGTTTTTACAAGACATCACTTTATGAAATCTTCACTGTAAGATTTTCCACTGATGGCAATCATTATGCAGAGTTCAAATCTTGCAATAACAGAACTAATGTTGCCTTTCTGAATTTTTGTAAAGCAACTCTGTTGCTGTGTTAAGTTAATCTTGAATTATTTCATTTTTGAAACACGCATATCTCCTTCATATTTATCATAAGATCAATGGTTTATTTCATAATGTCTTTTCACATTATATTCTTTTGGCGTCACAATGCAATGATTGCAAATCAAACAGTTTATCTTTCCATTAACAGTGGTACAAAAGTACTGTAATTCCCACTTTTTTTGAAACACATGTCCTTCTTCAGATAATTTTCTCTTTTTACGAGATGGAGTAGAATTCGACATTTTTAAGGTAAAATTACGAACATTTTCACTTTATATTTGTAAAACAAAAAAACCATTGAGATAGAATAAACAATCTAATCATACCAACTGAAAAAAAAAACTAATTGTTTTTAATAATTTGCATTACCAACTTAGACAAAATGTTCAATATACCACAGCTATAGAAACCTTTGTGAGGGCAGTGAAGATGCATGTAAAAAACCACATGCTGCCCGCAGTCTGCCAGTTTGACATACCTGCAGTATATCATAAATTTCAGTTACCTGTGAAAAGAATTCATGTATTTAAATTTCAACTGCTGGAAAACATTACAAACTCTTCGAAATCAAAACAAACCGGTACTAACATGTTCTGCAGTATTTCAATAAACAAACATCAGAATAATAATTTTGAGAAGTGATTCTGGTTGTTAACCTTTCAGCACTTCCTCACAAAGCATTTTTTTTTGTAATAAGCATTACTATTGATTGATTTCATGGCTTCCATACACAACTAATATAATTTAGCATTAAAGCTGATATATTCAAAAGGTTTAAAAGAGTCAAGAACAAAATCAACACAATTAAATTGAAGGAATTTCACTTTCAGTTCTGTATAATTTTACCAGATTAAAAAGTTGTAATGACATTGTGTCAACTGATGCAATTTGTCACTGCAATGGAAAAAATTGACCTGCAAGCAATTGTCAATATCTAATGCCTCATTGTTGATAATGTCTTCATATATCCAGTATGGCTGTAAAGTAACTTTCCTTTTTAAAACTTTACGAGTTTGTTAATTATAAGTTATTTTATTTGTTTCTGTTACAGATATTTAATGAAAGTCTGTGAGAATGTTCCAAGAGCTAAAAGAAATATATCAAAATGGACAATTTATTTAGCTTTTCATTAAATGTTATTTAAGTCTGCAAACAGAAAGTGGCTTTTGCAAATATTCAGTTTATGTTCAAGAATTTTATTTATATGTTTATTTGAATCAGTTTCTTCAGAGTACAGGAAATTGGTCAAAATGAATCAACATAGAATTGTAACACCTTGTCTCAGAAATTCCTGTAAATATAAATCTCACAAGTAAAGACCACAAACAATTGTGAAAATAAATCTATGCAGCGTAAATTACCTGTTCTCTGTAGGTACAAGACAAACTGGAAAACAATCACCTGTCACTACAAATAAGTTCTCAAAGTAATCTATAATGTATTGAAACAAGATTATAAAAAACACAACAGGATGGGATTGAAGTCTCTTAATGTACAGATAAGGACTCCAAAAGCTAAGCAGGGTGTTAAAAAATAGATACACTTTTTTAAAAACAAAGAAAAGGGTACTGAACTGTTACATATCTTTCCTCCTATATGGACTGAATATGTGAGCAATGATGAGGCTTTAGAGAAAATGAGAACAAAAAGGAAATATACTTGCAAATCAGGAAGAGACAGTTGAAATTTCTGGAGCACATAATGAGGAAGGAGGGCTTGGAAAATCTGATACTCACAGGACAGATTAAGGGAAATAGGGACAGAGGAAAACATACTTGATGGGTTTGAGTAAATGGTAGGTAGAACAGGATTTGGGAGAAATAGCAAAAAGGTAAAATTTATTAAGAGCTACAAAGGACAGGAAGATGTGAGGGGCCGTTATCGCCTACATCCTGAAGAGATATGACATATCAGCATCATCATCATCCTTTGACCTCCCTATGGTTGGTCGGGATTCCATTGACAATCCTTTTCCACGCTTTTCGGTCCTATATTGCTGTCCCTAGATCCCCAATGTCTAACCCTAAATCCCGTTGCTATGATGTCTGGGAAAGTCAATTTTCATAAGAAGATATTTACAGAAAGATGTCATAGGACTGCACATAAAAAAAAGAAACACTAACCCTGCTGGCAACAAAAAAAGAACTTAATTGCTTTTCTTGTTTTATTTAACTCCAGAATTTTCTTTATCTGACATACTGTTATGGGACCTTACCTATAATAACATAATGGACTATTCCATACATAATAAATACTGCACCTCAAGAGGAAGCAAGGAGTTCAGTCCGAAGTCGGGCGACCAGCTGACCGGCTGATCGGTTGAACTCTCTGCCTTCAGGCGGGAAGGAACCTGAACGAGGCTACGCCGAAGAGCGGAGTCTCTTTCGGGTAGGTAAACCGACCCTGAACCCGGCATATTTTTGGCCGATCCCACAGGCTCGGAGATCCCACGTTAAACCGGCCTTGTGCCACATGATGCCCTCGTGGGGAGGGGGGGTGACCATATACCATTCAGTCTGAAGTCTGGCATGAGGTCCGTCAGAAGTCCGTCAGGAGTCTGTCAGAGGCAGTCCGAAACAGAGTCGCGTTCAGACAATTACTACAAGACATTGGAATAGTGATACTGGTCAAGACTACATTGTTCTCCCTACTAAACCTGGTTGTTCATACTAACACTACTACTTCTCTGTATATATTCCTGTTTGTAATATATCTGTGTTATTCCATATCCGTGTTCGAGTTCTTCTTTATTGGTTCTACCTTGGAGCATCACTGTGGTACAAGGACCTGGACCATAACACATACTTTTATCAGAAAATCTGTCCCTATTATCATCTTTCTGGAAAAAATCTGGATCAGCTCACCTCTTTCAATAAACTGATGGCTTCTTCCACTGAAAGTCTTAACTCTTTCTAGACACGAGGGCAGCATTTCCTTTCTTAATTAATACTTCCTACTTCCACATGTAGAAGTTTTCAGACAATATTAGAATCAGCCTTTAGCACATGGTAATGGCAATTAACAGGCAGTACCCTAAACACTATGTTATGTATTCAGACACTTAATAAATAAGGAAAATTACTAGACTCAGAAACCACCAGGTAAAGTTTCATGATATATATATATATATATATATATATATATATATATATATATATATGGTTGATGCAATAGTTTCCAGCATCTTTTGATAAAATATTTTATTCATAAGATTCATAGCAAACCTATTCAGGTATAAAGATATCTATCTATCTATCTATCTATCTATCTATCTATCTATCTCAATCTCTTTATATCTATCTCATTCTTTTTACATCTATCTCATTATCTCATTGTCTTTACATCTATCTATCTATCTATCTCAGATCAGTCATAATATATCAGATAAATGTATCTATTTATCTATCTTGCTCACTAGCTAGTCTGTTTATAGCTATCTAACAATTTATGTAGCTATAGGTATCTTTTTTTCACCTTGAGCAAGGCAATAAAGCAACTATCAGGTCATCCCATAAGTTCTGTTCGAATTTTAATTTTTTGTTAAAATGAACGAAATTTAAAGAGTATTTTATAATGTCTAATGGAGCTGAACATTATTTATATGTTTAGATGCATTTAAACTGATCAAATTTTATTTCAGAGAACAATAAAATTAAATTTTGTTTGATTAAAACCCTGCTAACATGGAAGTACCCAAGAATCATTTGAGGTACATAATGCTTTATGAGTTCAAGAAAGGAAACTCAGCAGCCGAAACGGCTAGAAACATTCACTCAGTTTATGGAGTGGAATGTTTGAATGAAAGAACTTGCAGAAGATGGTTTGCAAAATTCAGAGGTGGAGATTTCACCCTTGAAGATGAAGATTGAACCAGACATCCAGTTGAGTTTGATGAAAAGCTTCTTGAAGCAGCCCTTGAAGAAAATCCTGCTTTATCAGTTGAGGAATTGGCAGTCGTTCTCAGTTCAAACTATACAACTGTTCATTGTCATTTTCAACAACTTGGAAAAGTTTCTAAACTTGGAAAATGGGTGCCTCATGAATTGTCTGAAAACAACCTCAAATCCCGAGTCCCCATTCTCGCCAACTTGTTTCACCTTTCTTGGATAGACTTGTGACTGGCAACAAAAAATGGATCTTTTATCGAAATGTTAAGTGTTGTAGACAGTGGCTTGGTAAAGGGGAAGGACCCCAGCCAACAGCCGAGAAGGGAACTTCATGAGAAAAATGTTCTTCTTTCAATCTGGTGGGATCGCCAAGGAATAATCCACTTTGAATTCTTACCACCTAATGCAACAATTAATGCTCAAATATACTGTCAGCAATTAGAGCATTTGAACCAAGCTTTGAGGGAAAAAAAACCTGCTCTAGTGAATCAAAAAGGGGTGATGTTCCATCAGGACCATGCGTGACCCCACACAGCAACAATCACATCACAAAAGATCAAAGAACTTGGTTGGGAGAAAATTCCTCATTCACCTTATTCTCCCAATTTTGCTCCTTCAGACTACCATTTGTTTCGTAGCTTACAGAATCATTTGGAAGAAACAGCTTTTGTAACACAGGAGGAGGTTAAAACTGACATTTGTGAGTTCTTCGAATCAAAGCCAAAAGAATTTTACAGTAATGGAATTAGTAAGCTTGTAAATAGATGGAAGGAAGCCATAGATAATCAGGGAAAATACATTGTTGATTGAATCTGTAATTAAATGCAACATTTGGTCACTTGTTTTCTTTATTCAAAATTTGGACAGAACTTATGGGATGACCTGATAAGACACAAGGGGTTACTGAAAGGGAAAGAAATTGAGAATGTTATTGAGGTGAAAGGACAATGTAAATAACTGGATTAAGAGGGACAGATTACAATTGTCATTGCATTTAAATTGATGAAGGTCATAGTTGACAGGAAAGCAAGGATATTGAAAAGAAATTGAAGCCAAGATACCAGTTCAGGGCTCATAACATTGCAGATTCTTCTTTGAATTTTGTCAAAAATCTTTAGTGACATATCAGAAGCACTAATTCAGATATGGCAACAATATTTCATCTGTCTATCTCAATCTTTTTATAGATATCTTTTTTTATAACGTTTTCCTATTGAATATAAGATTGAAACAAAGATAAATTTTTTGATAAAATATTTTATTCATAAATTTCATAGCATCATTACTCAGTCATCAAAGTATTTTTTCTTTATTTTCTATGACTTGATACCATTTTTTAGTTAGTTGTTTATACCATCATAAAAGAATGTTTCTGTTTTTTATTCAGTGAATTCTTTGAATATTTACTTACATCTTCATCTTGTCAGAACCATTGAACAGACGATGGAAACTGCATGTATTATAACACATATATAAACATTAATAATATCAAAAAAAAGAAATTTGGAGAAGGTGATACACATGTAGAATCTCCTATTTCAACCCAATTATTAATTGTTACATTGACTTTGCAACTTGAGAACAAGCATTGTCATATAACAAAATCACCAATTGACTTTCTCCATCAGATTAGGGATATATATATATATATATGAAGAAATATAGTTTTAAGGTATGCTATATTTATGGGATAAAGTGCTCAGTATCAGAGATAGCGCATATGTAAATATAAAAATGAACATTGAAGTCAACACTCAGAGGTGTCAGGCTGTTTCATGCTAGACGCAATCGTCAGGCTGCAAGTGTTGGATTTTTTGCACATAACACTGGACTGGCAGTAATTATATATATATATATATATATATATATATATATATATATATATATATGTATGTATCTATGTGTGTATTATGCCATTTTTAATTCATTATGGCATACATATATTACTTTTTATTATTTTTTTAAAGCAATCATAGCACTTCCAAATTTCTTTTCTATCATTTGTGAATTGTTATGACTTCTTAGGAAAAACAGTGGAGTGGTTTCTTGTTGCCTTTTGCATGGTTTTGAATTAAGAGTTGCCTTCTAGACTGGCTTACATCCATGTCTAAAGAGACTATTCTATCCTATTATTTAACCTACAGCTGGGGTTGGAGACAAAATATTTTCATGCTTTTCCCAAGGGGATTTGTGTAAAAGTGAATGCAAGAGACTAGCTCCAAATTTGAACTCAACTCACTAATTACACTTTCCGTGCCTATAACCATTATGTTGCCTATACATCACTATTATGACACTCAATCATTTTTTTTTCCTTTAAAATTCCTGAAAATGTATTTTTAAATATTTTCTAAGCCTCTCCAAGTGAAGGAAGAATTCTGATCCTGCATATCAACTTTCCATCCATATATTACTCTCTCCCTGTCTTGAACGTCTGCTGCTGCTCACTTCAGACTTCAAGTAAAACTCATAAATATCTGAATCATCACTCACTCACTCAGTCATATGCTATGTTGTGATACACGTTTAGGTGATCATGTATCTTTTGATACATGACTGACCTGGCATATTTTTTTTCCTGTGGTATGTTGCTGTTGTGGAGTGATTTCACAGTGGAGGCTTGTATTTGTACTAAGTCAGTCCTAAAATAGGTTTGACATACAAAACGTTAGGAACTTGATATAATAGGTATAATGCAGAGTATTCTAGTTGTGGTCGCTGATACTTTAGTATTCGACTTAACTGTCGTCCGACATCAACTGACTCATCGACTCACTGTCCAACCCATTATTCTTACTACTCCTACTTATTATAGGTGGGAGAGTCTATTAACTATAGAATAGGTGTGTTCACTATAACAGTTGCCATTTCTTTCTGCAGTAGACCAGTTGCCATCCAAGACTATAGAACCCAGTCTGTCCTGCTATTTACCCATAAATGGGGGGAGAAGAAGAGGATTCATACCTTTCCCAAGAGTATTAGCATGTAAGTGAATGTAATGGATTTGAATGGAATTCAAACTCGGTTCTCTGATTCCTCAATCTGGTGAGAATTTAAGCAGCTCTGATTTTAAATCTATTAAAAGAAAGATATATCTATATATCGGATTTTATCAATATATATGATGAGGGTACACCTGTGAATTTTCCCAGATTTATGTTTAGAAAGTCACCAGTGGCCGTTGGTTGATTTAAGATAGAATAACCCATACATAGATATGCTAGAAAAATGGTCAGTTCCTTGAACCACTCCAGAAAATACGTATAGCTTTCTACCATACAGTCAGAAAAGACTAAAACTGGAGTACTGCTACCAAATCTAGGCTGGAGCTGCCTTGTTATTGACAGAGTTCAAAAGCATTTATATAACCTTGTGGATGATAAATTATTTTCAACCCAACAGCCCTTTTCCATAGACAAAACATTGCAAGCCTATGTACACAGAGTCAAATCATCAACATTCCCTTCATATTCCATTGCTAAAGAGGAAGTTCCCTTTAAGACAGCTTCTTCCCAAGGGTCAACTATTATCTATCCTATATATCCTGATAATCGGCATTTGCTTCCTCTTCTTACATTGATACAGCAGCCTTTTTCTAATACTCTTTTACTCTCCATGTAAAGGAAGAATGCTCATCCTTCACACTGAATGTCTGTTGGAACTAAACCTCACTCAAGACCTCAAGTAGAACTCACAGATATATGAATCATCATTAAAGATATTTCTACCAAATCTGGAGCTGCCAATGCTCACTTTTCAGCCTTGATGGAGTTCAAATGCATTTATGCAGTCTTGTAGGTGATGAATCATTTTCAACCCATTTCCAATAAACAGAACATTACTGACCTCTTGTCAATCTATAGCTATTTTCAAGGCAAATATTCAAACAATCTCCAGAAAGTCTACCATTTATCCATGCTTAGAATATTGCTGCTGAATATGGTTTGGTGCCTCTGCCATTTACCTTGAGAAGAATCAGTAATATTATTGGTCTTGATCTGGCAGCTCAGCTCCAGTCATTTTCCCATTGTAAGGTTTCTTCTTCATGACTTTTGTATAAATACTTTCATACTAATTGTTTGAATGAGCTCTTCGCTATGGTACCTAGAGTTTTTGAATTTAAGCACAGTGTAGACTGGTGTCGAGATCTCATTAATTTACAGTTAAGCTGGTTAAATGTAGCCATAAATTCTATGCTAAAAGTTTCTTCTCTGACACTTTTTGCCTGTGGAACTTTCTTTTAGATCCATGCTTTGCAGCCAACTTTAATCTGGAAAAATTTAAATGCAATATCAATCACTATCTACTGACCTCCTGATTAAGCTCTTCTCTTTCTGCTCATCATTAATATTTCTGTTCGTAATTCTTCCACATCCTGTAACCCACTTGTGTCTTAGTGGCTTTACTGCCTTGCTTGGGGTGATACCAATTTAAAAAAAAAATAAAGCTACATTTCTTAGCTTTTACTAGTTCAGAGCTTGGACCCAGAATGCAATGCACACAGGGATGATGCATCCTCATCCTCTTTATATTTCATTGGTAAACAGGAAGCTCCTGTATGGAATATTAAAAGCTTGTGTCTTTCTGATGGATTTTATATGAGTGTGTGTTCAATATGTAATCAAAGAAGATAGAAGCATACAAAACTTTAGTTTTACAACGGATGTTTATTATTTTTATGGTGATTGTAGTGAAACAAAGTTTTCAAAGTCTCTTCGGTATATCTGTTTTCTATTTGGTCCTGAGTTTAGAGTAGGTAAGTATCAGTATTGTATTTATGGTTGAACTCAAGTCAGCATTGCACAGAGCTGGAACAACCAAAGGAAATTTTCTACCTACTTTATTACTGGAAGTTTTAAACTTAGTTATGGGATGAATGTTTTCTTTTTCTTGGTCCTGAAGTTAGGGTAAGCATCATTATCACACACATATCAGACAGCTATTTCCACAGAACTGTTTCTTTATGGAACAGACTCTCTATGTTTCACTATGATTTTATCATCTTTAAATCTCTGATGAACCATTATCTATCTTATATATCTTTATAATATGCACTTACTCCATCCCTTTATACCCTTACAATGAGTTCATTAAGTAACCCACCACTTTGAGTGGCTCTTGGTGCTTGTGTTGGGCAAACAATATTAGAAAAAATACTATATATCATAATATGCACTTCAGTAACCCTCCACACTTGGTGCTTGTGTTGGGCAAACAATAGTTTAAAAAAACACTCATCATATATTACATAATAAACACTATGCTACCAATACATTCCTATCTTCACACTCAATCTGATTTTCCTCTAAAATTTCCTGAAAATATATTTTTAAATATATTTCCAAGACCCCCTTACTCTCCATATATTTCCAAGACCTCCTTAATCTCCATATATTTCCAAGACCTCCTTACTCTCCATATAATCCTTCACAGAGTCTGTCCATTCATATATTACTCTCTCAGGTCAGCTTGTTCCTGTATGCAAATATAAATAATACATTTGAACTGCTTGGCTTTCTGTAAGCTGAGATTGTCTTTGATAATTTGGTATATTCAAGTAGTTGCTGCATCTTATTCAGTTATCTCTGCTACTGTACATCTCACAATAGACCAATTTCTCTTACTTTAAATATTTATGTCAATTTACCTAACTTGGGCATATCTAAGTGCACAGCTGCTGTCTTACTGATTTATTGAACACCTATAAACATATATAATGTAGATAATGTACAGAGGCACAGCATTTGACTGTGTATGTACAAAACATATATACATTTGCCTATATATACATATGAATATTTACACATCTTCTTATTCTGAGATGAGATATGGCGCAAGCCCTTTTTACATTAGAGCTACCTATATGTAAATCTCTTGTGTATAGCTAGTAGCAAAAATAGCTCCGTTATTTTGGCATATTTTAATCAAGTATACACACACACACACACACACACACACACACACACATATATATATATATATATATATATATATATATTGTGTATTTAGGCAGCAATCCTTCTTTCATGTAAGTTTCATTATATATGACAGACAATAGCAAAAAAATTAGACTAATTATTTATTACAAAATATTTAAAACCACAAATCTTATAGTTAAAAATGATAATTCACCTCTTAGAACAAAATTAATTAGAACAAATATTATTTATGAATTTAAATGTCCATTAAGGAATTTTATCCCTGATCGATAAAAATTCGTAAACAATTATATAGGCCATACTACAACATGTTTGACATGAAGACTCACATTACATCTTTCTGACTATATCTCAAGTAGGTCTCATTTAAATACTCATGGATACCTACTGAAGCCTATTTGTAACATACTTGTTGATAACACAAATATAATAGAAACATCTTCATGTAAAAAATGGCTAAATATAATGGAAGCCTTATTAATAAAAACAAAAAAAACAGCACTCAATAATATCAACTATGAACATGGACACAATATCTTGACCGTGTTTTGAAAATGAAACATTATATAAATACATACATACAACAAACTATTTCTAGTTAACAGTTAATATATTTCAACCTTGAAAATGGCTAAATGTGTAGCCGAAAATACTCAGAAAAACAACATTTGGATAGTAGTTATATAATTTATCTACTGAAAAGTAAAAATTTTAAGAGCACATCAAAAATTATATAATCATGTCTATTCTTTAATAGATTTTTATTATTTAGAAACTCAATAATGTGCAGTTTCTCATGGAGGCACAAAGGGCATGGGTCATCTCAAGTTTTACAAGTTCTAGTCCTGTTTATAATTTTCCATTTTACTTTAGGTGTCCTATTTATTTCCTTCAAATGCCAAAAATATTTAGATAGAGAAGTCTGATTTCTTTTATCTATATTGTTGAAAGAGCACTTATGCTGCCTCCATCTGGCTTTAAATTCATTCTTCGTAGACCCAATGTATATCATATTAGTATTAGGACTTTCAGTCGATGAGATAGTACATTGGTATACCACAGATTTGATGCAGCATTTATTTTCTAATGGGCAGTCTTCTGGGTTTCTACAATCACACAATTTTTCACTGTTATTGTCTAATTTAAGTGTAGGTTTTTTTATTATACTTTCTAGATTTTCAGTGCAGCTACATACAATAATATAATTTTTATAATCCATAGCCCTAATAAATAGTTTAAATACCCTACAAAAATAGATAACCCTTTATAAAGTCGTCAAAATAAATGTTATGGTAGTTTTTATATACACAAAACCCTTTCATAAAGAAATAAAATAAAAAAATAAATAAATCTCCATAGACACGTAAACCAGACTGGGCGAAAACATCTTCCGTTTTAAATTTAGACACCCCTACCTTACCCTGACTTGACATCTATGAATGTAACTCTATACTGATACATATTATTAACACCCAACACATCTCCCTATTTAAACAATCGCCCTGGCTGTTACCATGGAAATTTTGATTTCAATTATGAATATGCTATTAATACACGTAAATTTCAGAAATAAGTTATTCCAAAAAAAATTTTGCTTGAAGATGGAACAGAGCTTACTTTAATTCAATTTAATTCAAATAATTATATTGAAGTTTTAGGCTCTTGTTTTGAAACATGAGACCTCTTATGTAGCGTGTTGTAATCATTTTTTTAAATAAATAATTATATATATATATATATATATATATTAATTAAACGTTACTTTTAGCAGATACTTGTATTTGAGCAGATACTATGCTAATTTAAGCAGTATATTTATTTATTTTTATCTCCCAACTTGGATATTTGAGAAATTTTATTAGATAAAAATATGTGCTCTATAGCAGGCCAGCAGATGAAAATAAATAAATATACTGTTTAATAAATAAATGGAATGTCTACTCAAATACAAATATCTACTAAAAATAACATTTAAGTAATAAAAGTCCGTCGGATTAATAAATAAATAATTGATCCATTTCTTTACGGATTTGCAGACTATTGATTATGTCAATTAATTACTATTATCATTATACTTTTAAAAAAGTGGAACCTATACAGTTTGAATATGCATTAAAAAAATATTTGTACATCAAATGTACATGAATATAAAATCGAATTTATTGTAAAAAAAAAAACATAAAAAGGTTAAGATGAAAAGTATTTTACTTTCTTAACAATGATTACAATAATATTAATAATAACAACAATAAATTTGGATTTTTATCGATGAAATGTCCACCACAACAAAAAGATTTTATTGATTTTGAAAATGATTTAACAAATATTGCAAATGAAATTGAAATAAGAAAAACAATATTAAATTTCAAAAACAATTAAGAAATGACCTAAAATCAATAAATAAATCAAATAATCTATTTATTCAAGCTGACAAATCAAGAACAATCTATAAAATATAACAAACTAATAAAAAGATAGGTACATAGGTTTTACAAAATCACCAAAAAGGAATCAGAAAATTATATAGAGACGCAACAACTATAGCAACAAAATTAAAATTAGATAACAGAATTAAACAATTAATGAAAGTAGAACTATTTATTAAATTAAAAGATCATAAGGATAATTTTCAAAAGAAACCTACATATAGATTATTAAATCCTACAAAAAGTAATATAGGAAAAAAATAAGTAAAAAAAATAGTAGAAATAATATGTTTGAAATTAAGAAATTATTAAATATAAATCACTGGAAAAATACAAAAGAAAATATTAAATGGTTCAACAGTATTGCAAACAAAAACAATTGTGCTTTTATACAAATAGATATAAAAGATTTTTATCCATCTATTAACAAGTATATATTAAATAAAAAATTAAATTTAGCAATTCAAAGCATAAACATTCAAAACGAAAAATTATACATAATTAATCATTGTAGAAAATCATTATTATACTACAACATAAAATATGACTAAAAAGGAATAATAGCAATAATAATAATAGTGAGAACTTTGACATATCAAGAGGCAGTTATGATGGTGCTAAATTATGCATACTTATAAAGATATACATCATTTATCAAATGTCATCAATAAAAAGGATATAGATTTATGGTTTAATAATTGTAAGAAATTGTAATTGTAGAAAAACAGAAAAACAAATAAAAGAAATCTAAAATAGTAAATTTTTTAGATATAACATTTAATTTAAATAATGATACATACAAAGCATATAGGAAAGCAAATAATAATCCCATATATATATAAACAAAAACTGAAATCACCCACCTAATGTATTTAAGCATATACCAATATCTATTAGTAACAGAATTGTAACTAGTATCTGTCTATATTTCTGAGATGAGGTATTATGTACACTATTTACATTATTCGAACTATTGTCCTTGTCTATGTTGCCATATTTATCAATATGGCAACAAATATGAGGACAATAGTCCAAATAATGTAAATAGTGTACAGAATTGTAACTAATTCTAGTTATATAAAATTATTTAGTGAAAATAAAAAAATATATGATTCAACATTAAGAAAAAGTGATTTTTCAACTAAATTAGAATCTATAACTAGCAAAAATAAAAGAAAAAGAAATATAATTTGGTTTAATTCACCTTATAATAATGTAATAAAAACAAAAATAAGAAAAATATCTATTAAATTAATTGAAAAATGCTTCCCTAAAAATAGTAAACTCTGAAAAATCATTAATAAAAATACAATTAGAATCAGTTATAGTTGTATAAATAATATGGAGAAAATAATAAATAAACACAATAAAAAAATATTTTTAAAAAAATAGCAATTACAATAACACAGACTCACAAAATAGTAACAATAACTGTAATTGTTGATATAAAAACAACTGCCCATTTAACACTTTGAGCTCTGTGTTCCTGAACAATTTTAACATTCAAAATTCACAAATAATTGGTATGTAATATTTCACTGTAGATATAAAAATAGTTGCAAATGCTTACCCATTATTCAACCGGTAACTGGGCATTATATCATTTTTCTCTACCACTGGTAAAGTGATGGTCAGGGATCAAAGGGTTAATAATAAATGTTTAACTAATAATATAATATAGAAAGCCACTGCATCAAATAATATTAACACAGAAGAAAAAATGTATATATGCACAACTTAAACAACTTTTAAAGATTTAATAATCATAAAATGTCATTTAAAATAGATACACAAATAACACATTATCAAAATATATATGGAGTTAGAAAGAAAAAATATATCAATTAAAATTAAATGGGAAATCATAAAAAAGTACCCCCATATAATTTTAATAATAGAAAATGTAGACTGTTTTTAGAAGAAATAATTTATATAATAAATTTCTATAATCAAATTGAATTATTAAACATGAGAACTGAATTAATGGGCAAATGCAGACATTTTAATACATATATATATATATATATATATATATATTAAAGAAAAACAGACCACTTTAAGGTTCCATTATAATAATTTATTTCACCAGAGCCCTTTTAAAGAACGCCGGATCACACTTCCAAAAGATGAAACGAAAAATGAAATGAGAATTGATGAGTTTTATATATATATATATATATATATATATATATATATATATATATATATATATATATATATTCATTACAATTGGAAAGATTTAATATATGGATTAACCCCTTGAAAAGTGGACACAGTACCACAAAAGTGCCTAGTTGGGAACATAACAACAAGTATTGATATGTACAATTACAGTTAAGTAATTCTTCAGCATATATAAAAAATAATATTATATATATATATATATATATATATATATATATATATATATATATATATGTATATATATATATATATATATATATATACACAGTGGGGGAAACAAATATTTGTACACATAAAATTTTTTAATTGTTTGTATTTTCAACAAATGAATAAACATACTTTTCATATAATTAACTGTACACAGATGCATAATAACTAAATATGAAAAAACAGAAAAAATTTGTTTTAATAGAAATAAATCCCATTTATCCATTTTAATGGCTGAAAAAAGTATTTGTACAATGCAAATTACAGATTTTAAAACTTAGATTGCTTTGATACTCTAGGTTATTCAAGTGGAACATTCTAGAATGTTCCAATAATGTTATCAGTAGTTATTTTTAGTCTAAAAAATACAAATAGATCATTTTTTTATTGATATTCATGCAAGAAGGTTATCATCATGGCAAGATGTAAAGAATTGACAAATTCACAAAAAGAACTGGAAAGGAGGTAAAAGTTACAGAAAAATTTCAGACAACCTGAAAGTTCCATTTACTACCATTAGTTCACTCACTGCAAGGTAAAAAAAACTTAAAACTGTTGAAAACCAAAGAACAGGTGCTCCACAGAAGATTTCTTCAAGATCTTCAAGGCAATTAATGTGTTAAATTAAACAAAATCCAATAGTTATTCATCAAGAGTTTCAGGATGATTTGCTTTCATCAGGAAACTGTGTCACTAAATGGACAATAAGCCATGAAATTCATAGGAATAATCTAAAGTCACGCACCCCTTGAAAAACTCCACTGCTACTGAGAAGACACAAAGATGCAAGTTTAAAATTCATTTGTGAACAAAAGTATATGGGAAATTCATATTGGGAAAGAGTATTATGGACAGACGAAACCAAAATTGAGTTGTTTGGATGTAATTCGAGAAATCATGTATGGAGGAAAAATGGCAATGCCTTCAAGCAAAAGAACACAGTTTCAACAGTGAAATTTGGTGGTGGCAGCATCATGGTTTGGGGATGTTTTTCTGCAAATGGTACTGGCAACATATCAGTAATAGATGGTAGAATGAATGCTGCAGCATATTAAAATATTTCGGAAGAAAATTAAATGATTTCATTTGAAAATCTTGAACTTCCTCCTGACTGGACCTTCCAACAAGATAATGATCCTAAGCACACTGCAAAATCTATGAAGAAATGTCTTGCTGAAAATAATGTAAATATCCTGAAATGGCCAAGTCAGTCCCCAGATTTAAACCCAATCCAGAATCTATGGTGTTATTTGAAAATTCAAATCCAATCGAGAGCTCCAACAAACATCCTGGATCTGAAGACCATATGTGAAAAATAATAGAACAAAATCCCAACTAAAACTTTCAAATCATTAATTGAGAACTACAAGAAGAGGTTGGTTGCTGCAGAAGTGAATAATGGTTATTCTACAAAGTATTAAATGATGATTATAGATTCTTTTTTGTTTTGTACGAATACTTTTTTCACCCATTAAAATGGATAAATAGGATTTATTTCTATTCAAAGTTTTTTCTGTTTTGTATGCATATTTATTTATTATGCATCTGGGTACAGTTAATTATATGAAATGTATGCTTATTCATTAGTATTAGTTGGAAATATGATAAATTAAGAATTTATATGTGTACGAATATTCATTTCCCCCACTTATATATATATATATATATATAGGTAGTTATTAATATATACTTTATAGCTCTGTTACACTACATTGACCACAGTTTTGATTACACCAAAATTAAATAAATATTTATGTGTTAATCTGTATATGAACATAATCACATGCATGTGTTGTTGCTCATATCTCTTTATTTAGTGTGTGTGTGTGTGTGTGTGTGTGTGTGTGTGTGTGTGTAATAAGTTAAACTTGGTCACTTATAAATGTTTCTACTTTGTGTTTTGTTTCTACTCTTCAGGAGACACTTTAAGGAAAGATTTTCCATTTTAAATGTACAAATCAAGTCTTCTGAAATCTGGATGTGATTCCGAAAATGTTACAGTGAAAACTTTCTTAAAAAAAAATGAACAAATTTTATCTATTATTATTAATTCTATATCTCTTGATATTGAGCACATAAATTACATGGCTGAGTGATCATGTGGGTGATCAGGTCAACTTCTTATCACTTGTAGCACTAAGCTATTTTTACTCTTTACCATTACTTCTTGATTCTGTCCTGAGGCAGGTGACTCAATTTCTTCCTCTGTCCTTCTTGCCTTCTTGTCCAGTGAATATCAAATTCTCCAAGTATTCTTTTCTCATTATATTTCCCAGAAATTTCAAGTAAACTCTTTCTAAGTACAAGTATCCTTTTTTCCATCCATTTTCTTTAAAATGTCCACATTGCTCATATGTTTTCAAGATATTCCCAACATCCTTCTGTAGAACCACATCTGTTTTGTATCTTTCTATATTTCTGAAATAAGGTATTATGTATGCTATATACATTATTCGGACTATTATCATCATCTTTGTCACCATATTTATTACAACGTTTTGGCCGTTGTATGCTCCGGCCTTCTTCAGGTGGTTGGAATGTTGAACTGAACCCTTTATTTTGCTCACTGGGGTAGACTGTTCTAGTTCCACGTGCCATGTTTAATGGATATCAGTTATCAGTTATCTCCTGTTAATTCCCCTCTCTAAGTTCTCCACTGCCTTAACTGGGTATTGAAATCACACTCTTTGGGTCCTGTCACTGGATCTAACCAATGCCTTTATTGTCCTCATCTTTGTCACCATATTTATTACAATATTTCAGCCATTGTATACTCTGGCCTTCAATACCTGGTTAAGGTGGTGGAGAACTTGGAGAGGAGAATTAACAGGAGATAACTGATAACTGACATCCATTAAACATGGCATGTGGAACTAGAACAGTTTACCCAAATGAGCGAAATAAAGGGTTCAGTTTGACATTCCAACCACCTGAAGAAGGCCGAAGTGTACAACGGCTGAAACATTGTAATAAATATGGCAACAAAGATGGGGACAATAATCCGAATAATGTAAATAGTTTAAACTATATAACTATCAATAAGAGATTCAGAAATGTAGTTTTACACTGCAAAACATATCCAAGGTGCTGACTGGAGACAACCACCTTCCAGTGATCTGTAAGCTTAAAGCAAATCTATGGAAAATGAAGAGGGCTAAGGTAGCACTCAAATTGCAATACAAGAGACTTGTGAATGACCCAAATCTGGAGGAGATTATACATGGAAAGTGTAAAAATCAGATACAATTGACAAAATGAAAACATTAAGAGAAGCTTTAGTACATCAGCAATTGAGATCATTCGAAAGGAAAATAAACAAAAAAAAAATGGATGACAGATGAAATACTTGACATGGTGAAAAGGAGACAAAAAACAATGCTAAGACATGGAACAGAATATGAGACACTATAGAAAGAAATCAGGAACAAATGCAAGTAGGTGAAGAGGAATGGCTCAACAAAAAATGTTCCAAAATAGAAAGAATGAGATAAAGCAGATATACATAAAAAATGAAACAGGACAATAGGCATGCTTCTTGACAGGATGCAATTGCAATAGAGATTCTGGCAGCCTTAATTGATCTCAGCATTGACAAGATTACAGATATAATAAATGAAATATATAACAGTGGTGATATACTGGAAGACCTAAGTAGATCTATTTACATAGCACTGCATAAGAAGCCAGGTGCAAATGAATGTGAACTCCATCAGACAATCAGCTTTATGAGCCATACAACAAAATTTATCATCTGAATTCTGATGAATAGAGCATGCAGCAGAATCAGGCCAGAAATTGGGCAGGAACAGTTCAGGTTTGTTAAAGACACTAGAGCCAAGAATGTGATATTTATGCCTCTAAATGATATCAGAAATTATTAATATTATTAGCATTTCATCATGCATGTGCATTTTCACAGCACCTTATATTATGGTTATTACTGAGAAGAGAATAACAATGTGACCTCAAATTCTTAGCACCTTCATCAGTATCTTCACAAAGTCCAGCAAGTCTATACAGTCTCAGACTTTCTTGGACATAATTCCAAGTACTCCTACTATTATGGGCACAATCCTAACCTTCATATTCAATATGTTTCTTAGCTCCCAGATAGGATCTTGGTATATCTGAGATCTCTAGCACTTTCTTCCATATCCTTACTGAATCCAGTAATGATATGTTCAACTCTTTGATTACCAATTAATTCAATCTTAATTCCTGTGTTCTTGGCACAGTTCCAAGTGCTCCTAATATTATTGGCACAATTATACCTTTCACATTCAGTATGTGGTATCTCTCAAATTTCTCATTCTTCACATTCACAGACACATGCCTGATCTTTCTCTCAGATCCCAAATTCTTGCTGATCTGTCTAACTGCTTAGATCCCTAAGTAGTTTGAGATTTTTATTTTCCAGAATAGTCTCTGATTTGTACTGATAATATTTGAAAATATGATTGATCTAATGTCATTTTCAAAATTTCAGTTCTTTTGGGGCTAGTGTGTTGCCTTCATTGATTATCTCATTAAGCTTTTTACCTCTGTTTCATTTGTTGTCTGGGATTTGCCAAAATTTGTTTTGATATTTTTTTTCCTGATTCACTTGTTCTGTACTGTGGTAATAAGAGTTTCTATTTCTTTTTTTTTAAATGCCGTCACCGTTCTAGGTATCTTCTAGTTATCCAACTAGGAGAAAGGAAACTCTAAGATAACACTTGTTGCTTGACAGCAACCAATGAGACTGACTAGTTCTTACTTAGAGAATCAGATTTTCCATTTTTCATTTTTTTTTTTGTATTGTCATTTGTTTACCTGTTCTTTTCTTTTCCTTTCTTGTTTCACTTTTTCATCCATTTTTATAACAGTTTCATTGAATTCTTGTATGCATTTATTCAATTCCATTTTGCCTATCTGTATAGTCTCCATTTCTGATGAGTTCAGTCTTCCTTTCCTTCCCCTTTTTACATATAATCTGTCACTACAATGTTTGGGGTTCACAGCCTTCGGCATTGTCATGAGTTTCTTTATCAATCGATTTGATTTCCTCCTTAGTCAAACTGAGGAATAGTCCTTCGTATCTTTCTATTAATACTGCCCAGGTTTCCATTTTTAATTTAGTTTCAAGTATTTTTCTTATCCTCCAAAGATATTCCTTACTTATTATTTTTTCATTTCTCCCTGTTTTCTTGAGTCGCATTTGAGGATGCCAAGCTATTTAGAGTGTCCCTGCGCTGTTAATGCTATGATTGTCTTCTTATCCGGTTTTTCAATTTGACCTGCAGTTACAGGTCTTCTCACATACATTACAAACATTATACATTGATCTATCCCAAATTTGATCCCAACATTCTGATGTCATCACTCATGCTTTGAATTTTTTCATCAGTATTTCTAGTTCTTTTTATTCCTGATAAATGATTATGTCATCCATAGCGATAGAACATATATATATATATATATATATATATATATATATATATATATATATATATATATAAGAAATTATTAATGAGGTGACAATTTTCTATTTTGTGCAAAAGCTACATGTTCAAATTTAATGAAATTTTCACAAAATGACAGCAACAGCTATATGCACATACTTTGTAAAAAGTGTGAAGTTCCACAAAAATACACAGAAACTACAGTCATTTACCTAATTTACTTAAATTATAACTGTTCCAAATTATTAGTGTTATAGTCCGGTTCCTTGTACCACGGTGATAGTCCAAGGTAGAACCAATAAAGAAGAACTTGAATATGGATATGGAATAACACAGATATATTACAAATAGGAATATATACAGAGAAGTAGAAAGTGTTAGTACAAACAATTAGATTTAGTAGTAACTAGCAGCATGGCCCGGTGTTGCCCGTGCTTGATTCAAAAATCGTACGACTCATACAGCAATCGCTATCACTTGACTTAAAATATTTTTGCCCTTCCTTGCCTTTAAAGAAGTGCCCTTTGCCGTGCTGATGTTGCTACATGCCTTACTTCTTGCCTATCTCACACTGTGAATTTTTTCTAAGCTCTATACTAAACATTAAATCTGTCACGAAAAAAGAACTAAACAAAATGAACACAAAACGATCAGCTTTAAAAAAGGATTCGTAACTGAAAAAACCAAATGAAAAAAGAATGTTAACAACAAATACTTTTTCACACCCAACCCAGTTCTGCGGAATCAGAATCAACGTTGAGTTTAAGCAAGCGAATGAGCCAGTTGGAGTAAAGTGCCATGCAGATTTAAATTTTTTCACACTTGTGACGAATGCAGCTATCGATTTTATTTTGCATGCTAGCATGCTAATTAACATTCGTGTCAGTCAGCTGTTGGCTCTCACCCTGGTCAGTAGAATCTTCCTGCCTATTCGTGGCAGCCAGCTATAGACTCTCACTCTGGCCAGTAGAAAATGGCCGCAAACTACATGAAAATTGCCATAGAAGCATGAAAAAATCGATTATTTCCACTATCGATGGGAGTTGGGAAATGCAAAGTCAGTGTTGGCCTTTCCGCTAACTTGGAGCATGTGCATATAAATTTGGGTGCAAATCCGTTGAAAATTGCGGCCGTGCATTCGTTACACACACACACACACACACACACATCCTGCCTTTTATAGATAGAGATACTAACTTTAAATCCGTACTATTCGGCAGCATTTAAGCTTGCTCCTGTGAAGGGCTCTTGATTGGGCCATCATCACAATAGGTAAGGTGTATTAGATTCGATAGATGACAATAAACTACAGAAGAACTCAAAATTGATCGCTGCATTTAAATATTACATTAATATTTAAGCTTACCTTTTAAAAGTTCAACGCCACTTTATTTAAAGATAATTTGATGTACATAGGTCCTTACTTTCCATACAAACAATTATTTTTATTTCCTGGGTGACTTTATCTGGATTCGCAATTAATTTCGATTATTCCCAAATATCTTTCGTTATAAAAATTGTTATCATTCAAAAAAATTCGTCGCAAAATATCACGTAAAAGAATCGCCAAAAACAATGGTAGCAAAGAAAACTTGGGAATTCAAAATTTCAAGATTTCGGGTTCACATCGGGCTCGAAACTTTTTAATATTTCTTAAGGAGTCGGCCTGATTCTAAAATGGAATGATATGGTGGGCTATGCATTCTAGAGAGTAAAGTTGAAAAAGTGTGACACAGTGAAACACTGACATTCGCATTTATTATATAGATATTCTGAAAACCAGAAAGAGCGAAATATAAAACAAACAAATAAAAATAGCATTTCGTATATAACTTTCGTTGTTTGTTTCGTTGTTTGTTTATATAATTGAAAAATTGATAGTCAAATCTATTCATAGTACAAATGCGTATAAATATATTAAGCAAATGTCTGACAAAGTGGGAGAATTCTGTGTAACACAGAAGCACATGAAGCTTTTCTAGAGAACGAAACGCGTTACACAGATTTTTTACGATTTGTTATTCATCTGCCTAACATTGTTCTCATATAGAGAAATATATATATATATCATTTTCTCCAATATATATATATATATATATATATATATATATGTTAAGACATTTTTATGTTTATACATTCTTTTTATAGATACAAATATTTAAGTAAATGCTCTGTTTTATAATAAACAGTATTAAACAACAAGAATGTTTATTATAAACAGAGCATTTACTTTAAATATTTGTATCTATAAAAAGAATGTATAAACATAAAAATGTCTTAAAAATAATTGTCGGACTTTGTCCAATTCATAATATACTAGCAGTAGAGCCCGGCGTTGCCCGGGGATGTAACAGTAAGAGATAGATCAAGTATCGACCATCATAAAGACGAAAAAATAAAATTGACAAAGATTATTGTTTAAGGTTGACGGACACGCATGTCTTAATTAGTTTTTTTTTTTTTTTTTTACAAATTGGTCAAACTCAAACTCAAACAAAAACATTGTTTTCAATCGTTATGAGTCTACCGATTGAACAGAATTTTATTATAAACTATTGTCTTGTAAATGGAATTTTTAAAACATTCTGAATGTAAAAATAAAGAAAAAAAGTGTGCAAGACAATAAGAAACACTACCTGCCAAAAAAAAAGTGAAGTTTTGTTGAAATCGGTTGAAAAATGTAGGAAATCCGATCCCATATATAAACGAATACACACACAAATAACCTGGGGTTTATGTATAACTCGATATGAGTTGTCCCCCTTTCATTCCGCGAAAGCGATGCCTCTTAATCATGTTTTCAAATTGATTTCGTGTAAAAACAATTGTGTTTTTCCACTTTTTGATGCTGTCAGAACCACCGCAAGGTAATTTTACGTAGTCCTGTGAAGTTTTGTTGAAATCGGTTGAAAAATGTAGGAAATCCCATCCAATATATAAACGTACAGACACACACACACACACACAACCTGGGTTTTATAATAAGTATGATTGTCTGAACATGACTCTGTTTCAGTCTGCCTCTGACTCGACTGACTGACTCGCTCACTCTGACTGCCTGACCCTGACTCCTGATGGACTTTACTCCAGACTTCAGACTGAACTCGCTGCTTCCTCTTGAGGCACAATATTTATTATGTATGGAATAGTCCATTATGTTATTATGGGTAAAGTCCCATAACAATTAGTGAGGTGTAATTAAAACTTATGTAAACAAGAAAATAATGTTTTAATTGCTTCATATACAGATTGTTATGGATACATACAGTAACCGACATGAAATAAATAGAAACCAACAAGTACACAGAGTTGAAAAATAATAGTGGAACTGGTTAGTAAGGGATATGTGATCCTCTTCTTGAAATGACATGGATAAGGCGATGATCCATGGAACATGTCAATTTCTGGATCTCCCTTGATGTAATTCCACATAATACATTCACTGTTACCTGCCAAAAGTCCTCCTTGCTTATAAATTGTCATCCATTCTCATAAACCCACTGCTTCAGAATGCCCCAGAAGTTTTCAATTGGGTTTAAGTCTGGAGAATTGACCAGCCAGTTCATTTTCTGAGGTTCACAGAAACCTAATTGCTGCATGCAAGGGAGCATTATCTTGCATAAATATGATGATTCTCCTGAAAGTGATCCTTTGCTTTTTTAATCAAGCTTCAAGATGCTCTTTCATGAAGGCTATATAAGCCTCTGCAATCATTTTAATACTGCCAGGCACTTTTCATGGACCAACCATGATACCTCCAATAATACCAGCCTAAATCATAATACCCATTCTTTCTTATTGGCGTCTCAAGTGTTGATGATGATGTTGTCTGTTTACAACCCAACTTTTGCTGTAACCATTAGGGCCATTAATGGTAGCACAAGAATCATCTGTGAACAAAACATTTGAGAAGACAAGCTTCATATCTTCTGCCTATTTGAGACGTTTTTGTACATGTCATTTTGTCAATGGAGCCATTGTCACCTTTTTTCAGAAGACGACACGGAGTAGTTCTGCACACATTTGTTTCTCCAATGCACCTGAAAAGTTCTCCACTGGTCAAGGGGTTATTTACAGCTTCACATTTAATTCATGACAGAGAACATTAGGAAACAACTCTCGACTGATCCTTATCAGCCCTCGTACATATCTTTGTAGGAGCTGCAACGAACCTTTTCACTTTTTGGTGATATCTTCCAATCATTTTGGATATTTCTAATGTTGTTTTACCTTTTGCAAGTTCAGATGTTATAACAGATTTCTCAGAAGCAGTTAAGTCACAACTGCAACCCATAATTGCACAATTATGAAGTCAGTCATCAATAATTTGCAACACTGAAGTATTGTGTTACTCATGCAAATAGCTGTAATTTGTTTACACTTGTGCAAAACCTGATAGTTTTTACACAGTATGTACATATAACTGTTGCCATCATTCTGTGAAAATTTTATTAAATTCCAACGTGTAGTTTTGGACAAAATTATAAACTGTTGCCTTGTTAAGAATTTGTTACACAGTATATATATATATATATATATATATATATATATATATATATATATATATATATATATGGAGGCACTGTGGCATAATGGATAGTGGCTTCGATTGAGGAATCAGAGAGCCGAGTTTGAATTCCAGTCGAATCTTTTACATTCACTTACAGGCTAATACCCTTGGGAAAGGTGTTAATCCTCTTCTTCTCCCTCCAGCTATGGGTAAATAGCAGGGCAGACTGGGTTCTATAGCCTTGGATGGCAACTGGTCTAGGAAAAAGACAACTCTGAATTTAAAACCTGTGGAGGGTCGTTTGGGGACCCTGTGGCACGTAGTGCACCAGGTCTCTGTATTCGGCCCTTCAAAAAGTGTGGATGGTCCTGCACGAAACCTTCACCACTATAATAAAATCTAATGTGCTGTTGTTGGGCTGTCAGTTTCCTAGGAATCGATCTGCATGACCCTCATACGTCAAATTCAACGGGAGAGTCGAGAGTATATATATATTCTGTGTATTTAGATATCAAATGTGTTGATTAATTTTACTGATCGACTTTTTCAAATTATGAATAATCCTTCTCAGACAAGGAGGAAATTCCATCAGAAATTGTCCAAATTTAATTTTGTAAGAAATATGGTCGAAGCTTTCGACCTTCTTAAGTCATCATCAGAGTAAGTAGAGACAAATAATGAGTTTTTATAGAACTAGTGAATATTGTGGTATAGGTAAAGAGTATTCTGGGTATGCAAGGTGGGATATGTATTAAGAGTCTGCATCCTCAAATGTATATAAAAGAAAAAAATTACATATATATATATCACACCTTGTATATGTCACAAAAATTATAATAGCATTATACACACAACATTAAAAAGAAGCAACATCTGAAAATCATATCAATTATGAAATTGATAAAATATATATTTATATCATGTGACAAGGTAATCTATTTGTAGAGAAGTAAATTATTAAAAGAACTTAAGTTTACCATAATGAACATGTGTATTGTAACCTTCATGCCAGGTATGAAACAAAAGTAACAAGAGAGAAAAGTTCTCTGCAGATTTCAAACATTGAAAACCATTCAATTTTGAAATGATTTTTGGAGCAGCAGCTGAAGTTTTGAGCATCCAATTTGGAAAACTATTGTCAAAAAAACTGTTGGAAATCAGCCAGGAAGAAAGATTGTTCCTGAATGAAAGAAAAACCACAAAATTGTACTGAAGGATATAGTTTCTGATTTGTTAGATAATGGAGTAGATGTGCCACATTGTAAAATAATCAGGGTGCACAATACTAAGTACAATTACATTATAATTTAATGGATTATGAGTGTGGAAGTAAGATGAATGAATCTGAGCAGATAACTGCAATCCTAGAAAATTAGCATATCCAGAAATGTGCAACAAAACATTACTTGCTATATCTACCTGTCTATAAATTTATTATGATTTTTGTCCTATATTAAATAACCCAACAAGGGTGGACATGTCATAAAATCATCCAACTTAACCATTACTGTTGAGGAGTGAGTTTGATCCTCACTAGGTGACCCATACAAAATTCAGCATTAAATAACCCAACAAGGGTTGACATGTCATAAAATCAACCAACCTAACCATTACTATTAAGGTATGAGTATGATCCTCACTAGGTGCCACATACAAAATTCAACATTAAATAAACCAACAATGGTTGACATGTCATGAAATCAACTATTGAGGAGTGAATTTAATTTTCACTGAATGCCCTTATACAAGATTTGAAATGTCATCAAATTGACCAACCTAAAAAACATTCACAATCAGGTTGAAGATTTTTCAGCCTGCCCTATATGTGTGTGTAAATGACTGTGCATGAATGTGCATTAATGAATATGCTTATGAATGTGTATGTGTATGTATTTGGGAAAATATGTGTGCAAAAATGTATGTGCAAATATGTGACAAAAATATGTATGAATGTATATGTATAACATATATGTGCATGAATATTTGACAAAAATATGTGTACAAATACAAATATACATGTGTGAATGCATATGTGTGAATGTGTGTGTGTGAATGTGTGTGTGCATATATGTGCATGAATATTTGTGGAAATATGTCCTATGTCTAAAAAAAAATATGTAAAAGCTCAGTAACTAGAGTGTATTTACTTTTATTTTGACAAAAAGTAAGGACTTATCTATAAAAAATTATTGTACAACAGCATCATAATTTGTCTTTGTCAATAAAACCACCACCTCCTTTAATTACTGCTTTATAAATTTTGGCTTTTTGAGTACTGAAAAAGCTCACTCTCACTCTTTGAGTATTTTCTTCTTCTATCCAATTCCTTCCATAGTAATTCATTGGAAGAAAGGCAGAAGATTAAGATGAACAAGTCATAATTTCAAAAGTTTTTTTATTTTTTTTTGACTTGAGATCATTTTGACATAATTTAGAAGAGTGTTTTGAATGTTGTCTTGTTGAAAGATGAATTTTTTCCTGTTATATGCACACCAGATGCCTTTAAAAAACTGAATGATATTGTACATTTTTCCTGATTCTTTTGACCTGAATGAAATCTCCCACTCTCTCTCCCTCAAAATACCACATTCCGTAACAAACCCACCACCATGCTTAACTGTTAGAACCAAACATTTATCATTCAGTCTTTCTTCTGACATACACTCTCCTCTTACCAACAAGAAGTTCAAATTTGAAGTTGACTCTCAACCATATATTTTGTCACTATTTCACTGTCCAGTTCTTATGCTTTTTGTCCATGACAATCTTTTCTGCTTATTCACCTTTCATAATAGGGGTTTCTTGATGGCTATGCATGCTCTGAGCACTGTCAACTTTTCTGAGAATGACACTAGAATTAAGAGAAATTAAGTTAAGCTCTCAAGTCCAGAGTAGTTTTCCATTTATTTCTTTTTCTCACAAGAATTAAGTGTTTATTTTCAGCAGCAGTTGTCACATTTGGTGCTCCAGTTCTTTCTCTATCAAAATTTTCACCAGCTTCTAACTTTGTAACGAATATTGCAACCGATGTCTAGAAATCAACTTCTTGGCAATTTGTCTTTGAGAATAGCCGTCTTTATAAGAACATTTCAGTTCATGCCCTCACCTTAATGCTTGAATGCACTTTTTCCCTGTAGTGTATTGGTAAATGCATGGGTTAATTAATAAAACCATGTTCTGATATATTTATTAGCTTAATTTTGATCTGAAATTTTACATGGGATTAATGAAGAAACATTAGATTAACAAGCAAAAAGATTATACTGCAAAATAGACTTTTGTGTAATTTAGATGCACTTATGTATGTATGTATGTCAAGACTTTCATATGGACATCATGTATAGTAGCAAACCTGTTCAGAAATATCTAAACTGTCAGCTGTATACAACTGCTTTCTCAGCTCAATGGTTCAAATGCTTTCTCAGCTCAATGGTTCAAATGCTTTCTCAGCTCAATGGTTCAAATGCTTTCTCAGCTCAATGGTTCAAATGCTTTCTCAGCTCAATGGCTTTTAGCAAGTGAAGAGCACTCTTCGTTGAATCTCATAGACTGGTGCTACAAAATCATATGCATAGACCTATAATAAATAACAGAAACCACATCACTTGAGGACTTACAACAACAGCAACAACTAAAATGGATGGCACATATAAGAGAAAATAATGACATAATCAAAATACTGACATTCCCCACTATCTCAAACAAAAGTTTAGAAAGGAATCCCCCATTAATACTGAAAAGAGCAAACCTATTTTCCTGAAAAATTGTTTTAAGAAAGATTTTTATAAATTTCAACTAATAGAACTGTCAGTGCATGCTGAAAGTTTCCTTATAAGGAAAACAGCCAATATTACTAAAAATCACTAGAAATGGAGAGAACAGATAATACACTTTGATCATAGCCCAATACCCAGGGAATGAAGAAAAGAGTAATTTGAGTAGCACAGCTGCCAAATATTTCCTTATATGGAAACATCTAATATTACCATTAGAGATAAGGAGGACAGAAGCTACAGTTTGATCCCAGACTGATTGCCAGGGAGCGGAAAAAAGTGTTACTCAAGTATCACTAGCTATTTGGTCAATGAATGCTAAATATTTCCTTATAAGGAAAGGTTTAATATTACTATTGCTACTAGAGATAGCTAGAACAGATAATACACTTTGATCCTATCTCAATGGCCAGGAAGTGAGGAAAGAGTACTCAGCCAGTTCCACTTCTCAAAATCTGAACAAACATTAGAATTCTTTTTTTAATCACTTTCTGGTCAGACTTAGAACTTTTCAGTACGATAACAAAAACAGATGGCAAACATTTGAGAATCAATGTTCGAGAGGAGAAAACAGCACATTTTGATAGACCTGCTGTTATTGTCAGCAAGAATTTATCAAATATGGATTTTATAACAGCACCAAGAGGAGGTGAGTATTTATGACAGCAAAAGAATGAATGGCCAATGAGATTAGAGATTTGTTATCGTAAAGCAGATGGGAAAATACAAGATTTACAGCAAGCAATGCCACTTATTTCATCTCTGCTGATTTAAAAGCTAGAGTTGAAGTCTTTTAATTATTGATACTGTCTTTCTCTGATTGGCAGTACTTTAT
>CAHIKZ030000455.1:367500-380000 GCA_903632075.3 Acanthosepion pharaonis
TGCATTTAGTATAAAACAGACTGTCACCTCTGAGTGTTGACTTTAATCCCCACATACATATATATGAGTAAAAGTTTGCCACTTAACTGACTGATGTTACCTTCAGCATTCCAACCGCAGAGTATCATAAGTGGACCTGTTTGCCGACTCTTCAGGCGGTATCAGCAATTTACTGTTTATATTTTTTGTTTTTTTATCTTTTTATACATTTAACATTGGTGTAAGTTTTTTCTGTATTTTTTGTGTTCATTTGTGCATGTGCAGCCATGTGCCTATCTCTGCAGATGTAGGGTGTCATGATCATTGTTCATTTTGTTTTTTTTTCACTTTACACTAGCTCTCTCTCTCTCTCTCTATCTATCTATCTATCTCTCTCTCTCTCTCTATATATATATATATATAAATGGGTGCATGGCCAAGTGGTTAAAATGTTTGCTTTCTAGCCATAAAACCATGGTTCGAATCTCACATTTGTCAGAAAAATGATTTCTTGATAATGTCAGCCTGGCGGGATGATCCCTGTAAGCAGCACCATTTAGAATTCATTAGTGGTTATACTAGCATGAAATCATAAGACAACATAATGAAGGGTTTGGGTATACTGATCTTGTTGAAAGAAATCGATCTTGCCAGATTATGTGCTCTTTCCCAGAAATGTTAATTAAGGTATGAACAGTATAGTTGGAGTATAAACCACAATAGGACAGTATTAATTGAGTTGGTGTCTGTAATAGGGAAACAGGTGTTTTTGGAAACAAGTAGTTATATATATATATATATATATATATGTGTGTGTGTGTGTGTGTGTGTGTGTGTGTGTATTATCAGTAGCTAAGAATGGCTGCAAGCAAATTAAGACTTTAACTCTGAAGAGTAAGCGTTCTCAAAGCAAATTTGTGGCTTTCACAACACAAAGAAAGAAAATCACTTGTAACGCGTCAGGAAAATAACTCACGAACGCCGAGAGCCAAAACTGCCTGAATTTTCTTTTTTCCCACGAGTCGACAACACCAACTGCATTTATCGGCAGAACCTATTTTTTCCATTCGTCGACAACCGGGATAGGATGCTCCGTAATTTGCATATTAATATACTCTTATAGCGACTCCTGCGACGGACTTGTTTCTTTTTTCGTCACAGAATACACGCGAAAATGCTGTGGCTTGGATTGACAAGGTAAGTCGCTATAAGAGTTTTGCTGACGACTTTTGGCAATCCCTCCCCGGCAGATCGCACACAAAACACAAACTTTTTTCCGGGGTACTTGATTATCTCGTTCACTACAAACTCTTAGGGAGGCCTTTTCATATTTGAACCTTCTAGACTAGCACTACAAAATCACAAAGCTCTGTACCAAATAACAGAAACCAGCAATCAGTTTAGGCAGTCTTACACAAGAAAATCTCTGAATTTAAAACCAGCCTGAAGAAGGATGAGTTCAGTTAGTCTGTCTTGCCTTAGACACACCACTGTGGTTATGGATGCAGTACATGTAGGTACCCATGAAACCAATGGGTTATGGGAGTCAGGGCTCAAATCTACTGCAAATTGCTTGTACATAATTTGAATTACTTTTATTCTTTATTTTATTTGAAATTCATTCTTCTGCATTGAATTATATCACTTTGATTAGGACCTTTACAGCACTGCTACCCATTCTGATTATAACAAGCTTACATAATTATTAATTATGGTGCCTGCCTTAAAAATCAACATTCATGTATCTTGTCTGAATTTGAAACAGGTGCCAGAGGGAAATATGGAACTGCATTGGCCACTACAGCAGACCTCCAAATTGATAAATAGATAGATAGACAAGTACTGCTATATAATAGCTGACCACTCTTATTCAAGGATACCCATCTACTAGGGTGGCTAGCCAGTCCTTATTACAGACACTTGCTCAGGCATTCACAGACACGTTTGTTCAACACACACAGAGCCAACCTGTTGTTTATACCATGACTATGTTGAGCAGTTTCTGGGAAAGAACGTGATATCTAGCATCATCAATAATTTGAACAAGGACAGCACACTCAAACCCTCGGTCACGATGACTTGGGACTTCATGCTAGCACAGCTATCGATGACCTCCAAGTGTTCCGCCTACATTCTATGTCCCAATTTCACTCACAAGGTTAGGGTCAACCTGTGGTATGGTTTTCAGGCACTTTCCAAAGGTTCCGCATGCTGCAATCGTCCTTCACCAGACTGACAAATCAACTGTGGTGAGATTTGAACCTGGAGCTTATGGTCAGAAAGTGAACATTCTAACTACTTGGCCATGTGCTCATATGTGCTGTTATAGAGACACATGCACACACATGTACCAAGATAGATAGATAGATACTCAAGTCAGAAATAGAAGGGTAGGTTAGAAAAGAAGGGTAGGTTGGAAATTTCAATTAAAATTCATTTGTCTCTGGAATTAAAAAATAGGCAGAGTGGTTGGAATAAATAAACAAGTTGGAATAAACTGACAGGCTGGAAAAAGTGTAAATTTAAATAAATGGTGTTGGGGGTCTGGAATAGCAGTAAGTACACCAGAAGAAAATCTTTGTCTAAATAGCCAGGCAGGCTTACTCTATCCTTTAAATTTCAAACATTCTTACTGAAATATGTAGAATAACAATAATAAACAGCACTTACCAGCGTAAAGGTCCCAGCTAGCATCCAGCTAGCAGACAAAAATAAAGCAGGTTGTAACTTAATACAAACCCTGCAAACTAACTGATGAATCAAGCTGGTATTTATATAGAAATACCTCCACTCAGGTACCAGCAGCCAATCACAGCCCAAGCAATGGACTATCCCACTTTAGCACAATGAGATGCTCCATTGCACCATAAATAGCTCTCTTTCTAAAGGTTGGATTATTATTCAATTAGCTTGCTCCACAACTGAGTGTTTATCTCTACCACATGATTTTTCTACAAAATAAATATATATACTGCTTACTTGTTTCCAAGTTTGCCCATCTGCAAACATAATGAGATAATCCCTCTTGCAAACACCTGCTCAGTCATATTTTGTGTGATTTGAACAACTACAGAGCCAAACTGTGGTTTCTAGCAAATCTATTCTGACAAGAATTTATTTGCAGTTTATAGAAGAGAGCGCATAATCTGGTATGATCAAGAGTTTTGAACAAGGCCAGTACATTCAAACTCTCTGTCACAATGACTTGTGACTTTGTGCTCCTGAGTACCCAGTTTCAATCACAAAACTTGGGCCAGCCTTTTCTGTGGTTTTCAAACACTTCACAATGAAATAAGCTTTTCTCCCCAGGCTGATATTATCAAGAAGTTACCTCTCACCATGGTGAAATGTAAATCCAGACCTCACGTTTGGAACACTAGGAAGAGCCTGAAATGCAATTTGCAGGTCGGGAACAGTAGAATGAAGCAGACGCAGAAGTTTAAATATCTGGGAAGAGTCTAGACAGAGGATGGTAAGTGCGACACTGAGATCCGTAGCCAAGGACACATTCCAAAAGCTGAGCAGAGTATTGCGAGACAGGAGGATTTCTTTGGTAACAAAGAAAAGAATACTGAGCTGTTATGTGATATCTGTTCTTCTTTATGGCAGCAAATGTTGGACGATTTCTTCAAAGATGAAGAAGAGACAAGACGACAGAGATGTGGTTCTACAGAAGGATGTTGAGGGTATCATGGACTAAGCATGTGAGCAATGATGAGGTCTTAGAGAGGTTACAAACAAGGAGAAGGCTTATGCTTAACATCAGAAAGAGGCAGCTGAAGTTTCTGGGACACATAATGAGGAAGGAGGACCTGGAGAATCTGATACTCATGGGTCAAATAAAGGGAAGAATGGACAAGGAAAAGCAGCACATGACATACCTGACGAGCTTGAGCAAGTGGATGACAGAACGTCATCTGGGGGAGGAAGCAGAGGGAAGGAACTTGTTGAGAGCTGCAAGGGATAGAGGGAGGTGGAGAGCTATGATCAACTACATCCTGAAAGGACATGGCACATAAAAAGAAAAAAGAAAATGTTTTTAAATATTCCCCCACCTACATACATACATACATACATAATAGCTGAATGCTCATATCCAAAGATACCTGTCTACTAGGGTGGCTAGCCAATCCCTGTTGCAGACCCCTGCTCAGGCACATTGGTGTTTGTTCAACACCCACAGATCCCACCTGTGGTTTATACTGCAACTATGCTGAACAGACCTCATTTACAGTTTCTGTGTGAGAGAACTTTTTCTAGCATGATAAACAGACTGAACAAGGCCAGCACACTCAAACCCTCGGTCACAATAACTTGTGACTTTGTGCCAGCACAACCACCAACAGTTCCCATAGCGTTCCATCTACCCAATTTCCCTTGCAAGATTTAGGTCAACCTGTGTCATGGTTTTCAGGCACTTTCCAAGGGTGCTGCAGATTAGGATCACCTCCCCCAGACCAATAATATCAAAAAGTGACCTACCTCTGAAATCAACCATGGTGAGAAAGTGAACGTTCTAACTACTCATACATAACATAACTGGCCACTCATATTCAAGGATACCCATCTACAAGAGCAGCTAACCAATCCCTATTGCAGATGCTCACTCAGGCACATTTGTGTTTGTTTAACATCTACAGAGCTCACCTGTGGTCTATGCTGTAATTATGCTGAGCAGACTTTAGTTACAGTTTCTGGGAGAGAGCGTATTATCGAGTGTGTTCAACGATTTGAACAAGACCAACACACTCAAGCCCTCGGCCATGATGACTTGTGACTTTGTGCTAGCACAGCTATCGACAACTCCTAAAGGTTCCATCTACCCAATTTCACTCACAAGGCTTGGGTCTACCTGTGGTATGGTTTTCAGGCACTTTCCAAAGGTACTGCATGCTGGGATCAACCAAGATCTATTCCAATAAAATGAGGAAGTCTCCTTCCTGACAAATCGACCATGGTAAGATTCGAACCTGGGTCTGATGGTCAAAATGCAAACATTCTAACCACTCGGCCACATGCCCAACATATATAAATACATACATACATACATATATATATGCATACTGTAATAGATAAATAAATACATAGATGATAGCTAGCTCCTTGTTTTCAAGTTTGCCTGCAAAAATAGCATGCTAATCCATATTTGTTGAGTACTGTTGAGTTGTTGGAAGTGTTCCCCGCGTGTGTGTATTTGAATAAAGACAAATACAGTTGTAGGGATAAATACTGGTATATTTGTAAGAGGTAATTAACAGCAGAGTGATTAGTAATAAGGAACGCCGGTTAGTAAGTAACAATAGCAAAAGTCTACAGTCCAACGGTATGTAATGGTAACCTGATCCTTCACACTACACACCTACTCTCTCTAGCACTGACTTATATCGTAGAGGGATAAGTCCATTATCAGTCAGAAGGTGGGTGCACCCCAACAATATTGCAAACACCTACCCAAGCACATTTTGTATCTGTTCCATACTGACAGAGCCAACCTATAATTTATACTTAAACTATTCTGAGTGGACATTAGTTACAGTTTCTGGGAGAGAAAGTGCATAATGTGCATGATCGGTAGTTTTGAATTCACCTCGCAATGTTCAGTAAGTATATTCACATTAGAGTGCTACCTAGATCAACAAAGTCATCAACCATACCTATACGTCTGTTGCACACAAAGATATTTAGTTCAATGTAAGGCTTTTCTGGTGCAGGCTGATACATCATATGGGGAATTATGGTAAATGCCTAATAGATGCTCACACAAATGAATACCAATTATCATCCAAATCCTGCATAGACAAACTAGAATTATGATACACATGTACACAAACGCTGCTTCATAGGACAGATGCACATGAAGCCTGTTTAACCAATGAAAACTAACACAAAAACATAAATCCTAGAATTTTCTTTTTTCCTCCATTTTTTTTTTCATTTTCTGATAAAACTTTAATAAAAGTGAAATATGTTAAATCTATAAACATTTCCTATTTGTTCTTTATCCTTTCACACATACATACCAGACACATGCCGTCAGTAATTACTCAGGGTAGGTAGCTTTTGACCTTTATGTAGTAAATCTACAAAAAAAATCAAATATTTTGCATTTTATACATAATAATCAGATATAGTTAAATTTCCCAGAAATAATTCTGAAAATAAATTAAACTATAAATATTATTAAACCAATAATAATCAAAGTAATGTTCATAATTTTGTTTGATTGGGTGCATATTGTGCCACAGAAGGAAAATGTAGCTTTTTTTATCCGTCTTCTTTTCTCATTATTCAATTATTCTGGATAGGCATTACCTAGACAGCACGTCCCTGATACATACATATAAAGACAGAGAGGCGGAAAAAACAATACTGACATGATATTTAACTTTTAAAAGTGGTGATAAGAACAGCTATAATTATGCTCAGTTCTACAATTCAAAAAGCAAATTCAAAGTCTTTTTGATTATTTGATCTGAATTTCCTCTCTTTAATATTTTTTTTTTTTGTTCACTATTTACATTATTGAGACTATTGTCTTCATTTTTGTCACCATTTTTATTACAATGTTTTTCTGAACCCTTTATTTCATTCACTGGAGTAGATTGTTCTAGTTGCATGTACCATGTTCAATGGATGTCAGTTATCTCCTGTTAATTCCCCTCTCCAAGTTCTCCACCACCTTAACCGAGTCCTGCCATAACCGGGTATTGAACTCACACTCTTTGGGTCCTGTCACTGGATCTAACCAACGTCTTTATCCACTGCCATGTGTCCTTGAGGATACCTGTGCATGAATTTCTGGGTATTATAAACCTAATGTCTACAGCAACCATTTTTAACCAGTGCTCATATTGCAATTTTTGCTGTTATCATTGCATGCTTTTACCAGAGCTCATATTGCATTTTTTGTTGTTATTATCACTTTTCTCTGACACTCCTTATTACTGGTTCCCATATTGTATTCATTTCTATGCTTGGTCAGCTCAGGAGATTTTTGTTTATTAAATTGAAACTTCCTCAAAGGCAGACTTGGCTCTTTAGCCTTGGATGGAAACCAGTTTAGGACAAGCATATCACTGAATTCAAAACTGTTTGGGCATGGGACTTGCAACAACACCCCATAAAAACCTACTTGCTACAGAAACCACAGCAGCAACTCATAGTGTGGTGAGGCTGTGGCCCTATAGAATGACACTAAGGTGGAGCAAGAGGAGGAAATTAAAAATGAAGATATCATAAGTAATCAGAAAAACACTTGCCACAAACTTGCTACTTGTGCAAAAACCATTTTAGATTTCTTTGGGTAATGTATCAAAATTTTCTTTGTCATACAAATGTAAACTATAATTCATGGAAACATGTTCTAATTTCTTGCTATATTCTTAAACAGCTGTGATCATAATCTTGTCAAGGGAAGACAACTCATTACAAGCTTTGAAAAGATTAGACAAAACTATATATGTCAAAGCTTCTAAATTAGTATACCACTCCCCTTTTTCACTTTTTTTTTATCTTTCTTCTCTCTATCACTTTTTATCTTTTCTTTTCTTTCATTCACTCTCATATTTTGGTTCAAACTCTTTCTCTCCTATTTCTTTTTGTTTTTATGTTTTTCCTCTCTCTCTCTCTCTCTTTCTCGCTCTGTTTCACTCATTCTCTCTCCTATTTTAGCTCAAAACCCTTCTCCCTTATATTCTTTATCTTTATCTATTTTCCTCTCTCTTTCTGTTTGACTCACTCTTTCTCCTATTTTAGCTCAAAACCCTTCTCCTTTATATTCTCTGTCTTTATCTATTTTTTCTCTCTATCTTTCCACTTCACTCATTCCCTATTATATTTTAACTCTCTCTTTCTCTCTTCATCTACAGTTTAATTAATTCGCTATTCTTTCTTTTTTTATTAACTAAATTTTTTAAGGAATTGTTTATTTTAAGGACATCTTTAATTATATATTAGGCCTGGCTAACAAAATTTAAAGTGTTGAAAAAAATTGGTTGCCAATGCAAAAATTCTGGAAAATGTTTCTCTAGGGATTTTGAAAGTTTTTGGAGAAGAATTTCTTGAATGAAATCTATATTATTTATGCATTTTTTTTTCTGCTTGGGTGAGAGAGATGTTAACCTGTTCTTGTCAACTGTACATATTATGGAACACAACCCTACAGCTGACTATGATTTTATCATTCAATGGAATCCATTAATTTTGTTTCTCTTAACTCCTCCAAATATTTTCCAACCTTATCTTGCATTTCATTTTTCTGATACAGTATTTTTTTTCTATTATTTGTCCTAAGATTCTCTTTCTCTTTTCCTATCTCCTTTCTTTTCTCTCTCTCTCTCTCTCTCTCTCTCTCTCTGTCAGTTTACCTTTCTCTCTCATTCCCATATTTTAGTTCACCCCCTTTCTCTCCTCTTTCTCTTTGTCCTTCCTATTCTCGCTATCCCTGTTTAGCTTTCCCCTTCTCTCACTCTCATATTTTATCTCTCTCTTTTTCTATCCTCTTTCCCTTTGGTCTTTTTTTTTTCTCTGTCTTCTTTTCTCATTCTCACTCATATTCAGCTCACTCTACCCTCTCAGTTTATATCCTCTTTATTACCTCTTTCTTTTTTCATCTTTCTTTCCTCTCTCTATTTTTGTCTTACCTCTTTCATTCTCATTCATATTTTAGCTCACTCCCATTCTCCTCTCTTCCTCTTTGTCTTTTATCTTTCTTTCTGCTCTTCTGTTTCTATCTTTCCTCTTCTCTTATTCTCACTCATATTTTACCTCTCCCTTTCTCTCTACTTTATGTTCTTCTTTATTTCATCCTTTATCTTTTCTCTCTCTATCTCTCCTCTTCTTTCATTCTCTCTCATATTTGACTTTTCTCTTTTTCTTCTATTTCTTAGCTCCTTTTTCCTATTCCCTCCCTCACTGCTAATAATTATGTTCCATCTGAATTCTCTTTCTTTTTAATATTCCATCTCTCTCTCTCTCTCTCTCTCTCTCTCTCTCCCTCTCCCTCTCTGTATGTGTTTATTTCTCTTTGACTTCTTTTCTTCTCTTTTTCTCTCAAGCACTCATTCTCTCTTAAATTTTCTTTCACTCTCTTTCACTCTTTCTCTCCCTTTTTCTTCTCTTTTTTTCCCTCGCTTTGTCTTACCTCTTCCTTCTCCCCACTCCTGCTCTCTTCTAACATATTCTATATCTCCTCTTTCTTTTCACAACTTATCTTCATTCTTTCATTTTCTTTATCTCCGTATGTGTATGCACATGTAGGTATGCATGCATAAGTGTGTGTGTGTGTGTCTTTTACTTATATTATTATTCTTTGCTATCATCTATCTAAACTGTCATCCTCAAGGAGGTTTGCGACAATCCAATTTTTGAAAATGTACCAAAATGGAATATCATTGTTCACACCCTCTTATTTTTTCTTTCTTTTTTCTTTCATTTTCTTTTTCTCTTGTTTCTTTTATTAATTTGTCTCCCAATATCTGTCATAAATTTGTGTGAAGCCAACCCAAGCACAAGCAGAAGCAATCACTGATATCAAGTAAGCTTTCTACCCCCACCACATCGTTTCTCCCTTTCCCCGCCCATAAACCCTTCGGCAAATAAGAAACTTGTTGCAGATGGCATTGTTTCGCATTTATTAAGTAAACACAGCAAATGGGTTTGCTGTAGGCAGCCATATCTTCTCCACTCTAAAAAATAGGTAATTATTTCTTGAGCAGAATATACCAAGGAAAGCTTTCCTGACATAGCTTTGACTTTATTATCATTTTTGGGGCATCTCCTGATTATTTATTTTTTAATTATTTATCTGTTTCTTTACTGTTATCTTTTCAATTTTATGTTTGTTCTATATTGATTTATTTATTTCTCTCTTTCTCTCTCAATTTTATTCTTTACACTTAACAGTAATATTAATTTTCATTTGTCAGCCATTTGTATAAATTCAGAATAATGCATTATACTTTATACTGGATGCCCTTTGTATCTGTACTCCATTATTTTTTTGTTTGCTTGGCAGAGGATACATATAAATGAAAATGAAAAGAGATAACATTCTTTGTGTATTCATTCTTTCCCTAATTCATTTTTTTACTAATTTATTTTCGCTTTGCTTTTGCCCATTTTTTTTCTCTCTCTCTCTCTCTATTTAACATGATGGATAGAACTCTTCTTTAGGAGGAGACACAAAAGAGACTGCACTTAGAATTCTATCAGGATATGATGTATCTGCTCCTTCTTATTGTCTACCATGTTGTGTTGTGCTGTTGTTTTTGACCTGACAGAATTCTCCAGCAAAATACCCACGTTAAAAAATATTGAGAAAGATATGAAATCACAAACTCAATGACAACATTTCTTTGAAGCAACAATTATTTTTCTATCCAATTATAAACCTTTTTTCTATGCCTGTTCATGCATTTTGCTGTAACTACAATTCACAAAACTTTCACAACTCCAGTTGCAATGGTAATGGTAATACTAGCTGTTCATTTGTAATTAAACATTTAGCATTTGTTGACCAAGCAGCCAGTGCAACTTGAGTTATGCTTTTCTTCACTTGCTGGTCTTAAGATTAGGATCAAAGTGTAGTATCTGTTCTCATCATCTCTAATGGTAATAGTAATATTACCTATTTACTTATAAGGGAGCATTTGGCCTTCATTGACCAAGCAGCCAGTGCAACTTGAGTTATGCTTTTCTCCACTTGCTGGTCATCAGGTTAGGATCAAAGTGTAGTATCTTTTCTTCTCATCTTTAATGAGAATATTAGATATAATGATAATGGGAAAATTATTTGTTCCCTTATAAGGAAATGTTCAGTAGTCATTGACAGAAAAGCCAGTGCTACTTTCAGTTGAAATTTATAAAATCATTCTATTAAAAAAATTGTTCAGGAAATATGTTTCCCAAATCCTGTAACTCTTATTATTCTTTTCAGTATTAATGGTGGCTTCCTTCCTATGCTTTTGTTTGATGTCATGAAGTAGTATCAATCAATAAAACACTTACCTTTGACCAATTAAGTTTCACTTCATACATTCTCATTTTCTTTCTTTTTAATAATACTAATATTACACCAATTGCAATTATTATTATTATTATGTTATTATTATTATTAATACCACTATTACTATAAATATTACTATTAACAATAAGAATAATAAGAATAATCTTATTATTTTTTACTTTTTTATTATTATTTTATATAATTAATAATATTATTACTATTATTATTATTATAATAATAATAATAATATTATTACTATTATTATTATTATTGTTATATTATTATTATAGTTAATACTACTATTATCACTACTACTATTGCAGTAGTAGTAGTAGTAGTAGTGACCTGGAGACGAACGGGCTTCACTAGTTCTATTTGTCCAACACATGCTATAGTAACCCTCTCATTATTATTATTATTATTATTATTATTATTATTATTATTAATAATTATTATTATTATTATTGTTAATAATACTATTATTATTGCCATAGTAGTAGTAGTGACTTAGAGAGGAATGGACTTCACCAGGTCTACTTTGCCCAACACATGCTATAGCAACCCTCTCCTTATTACTATTATTGTTAATACTACTGTTACTAATATTAAGCAAAATGATTAACATAAGTCTTCCAGTATTTTATAACAGTTAAGAGTAAGAGCATGACTAAAGAAAAGAAAATGAACCAAGTTAAATCTGTTTGAAATTCAAATAGAAACAACATGATTTCCATAGAGGATGGCAATTGTATTGATTCCCTTTTAATATACTCCACCCAATGTACCAAACACAATTCGATTTATATGGGTTACACAACAGAAAAATTAAATTAAAGATTTAATGAGCATGGGTATGATGTCATACACAGCAAAGTGACATCAATGAAGCTTGCAGAATATTTTATTACAAAAAACTGCAATTTCAATAAATAACTTAAGGTGGACATTCTGAAAAACTATTCAGTCTCTATTGACCTTTCGACCCTTAAAACACACGAGGATGGTTATTTATGCAAATTACTAACTTTCCAGTCCTGGGAGAATGAACAGATGACAAGAGAGTTCCATAAGATTTATACTAAGCTGTTTGATTAATTCCTCTTACTAATTAATCAACTAACCAAAAATTCCAAGATGAGCAAGATCACCATCATATTAAGCATGTTTTAGTTGTATGCCACCATGCTGGTGATGTTTCATTCATCTTGACATGTTGATTACCAGGACAGCCATTTTTTTTCATTACAAGACAAGCAATGTTTTTACAAAGAATTACAATTTTTTTGTAGGTTTATATAATTTTATACTTGAAAAAATTGAAATATAACTTAAAGAAGACAGACATACTATTGAAATATTGTCTTTTTTCTTTTCTCTTCTCTTAACTGTTGTACTACTATCATTATTGTTATTATTATTAATATTGCTACTACTACTATTATTGAAGTAGTAGTAGCGTAGTAATAGTAGTAGTAGTAGTGGTGACCTGAAGAAAAATGGGCTTCACCAGGTCTAC
>CAHIKZ030000455.1:385000-407500 GCA_903632075.3 Acanthosepion pharaonis
ATGTGGCAGCAATATTCAATGTATACAAATGGTAGACTTATAAATATGTAAGATAGATTCTGGAAAGAAAAAATGTCTAGCACAACACAGTGAACCAACTTTCCTAGCAGCAGACCTAGCAATTGATTCAATATAATCTTTCTGCTTCATGTAAGCAGAGAACATTAGCCTGAGAAGGCACTATGAGTCACTCTCCTGGACATTAGAATCAGCTATGCTGATGGAAGTCAGAAAGAGGTCTCTCAGATAATTAATAGAAAGCAGTTTTGTTTTGGAGGTGTTGAAATTTGTTAAAGATTCTCAAAAGTTCTTGGCTCAATCCATGTCACATAATCTAACCAAATTTCCAAATATCAAAGGACTTTAAGATTCTTTCTTGTCTGGATCAAGAACCTTTCAGCACCCCTTCATAAAACAATATCATTGATACATGATCGTTTGTAGGAGAAATAGCAATATTTATGTTTAGTTTTTAAATACAAACAAAATAATGAGGTAGCAACCTGATTTGTTACAGTGTATCCTCCACTTGCACACAAAAGGCTCTGCTCTCCATTGCATTAATGACAATCAGTTTAGATACCTACAAGACACATACAATTAATGTTTAAGTATCAGGAATATTTAGCGTTCTTCTTCAAGTTGTGTGTTGGCTTTCATCCCTTCAGAAGGAAACAATATGCTTGAATATGGATCCACTTAACAGTTGAAAAGGGATCTTATGTTTACTAGTTTTCAATGGAGTCATCTTCCTGGAATCCTTCCGTGATTTGCCTTTAAGGTTCAGTTTCAGAATGTCAGTCTTTGTCAGATTTGTAAGGTAGGATTCTCAGTGTTCTTAGGCACTTAATTTCACTCTTCTTCCAATGATAACTGCATGAATAAAGATTTGACAGTCATGAGTCTTACATAATATGCTTTTCACATCTATTAGAAGATATATTCATATTTTTAGATATCATTGGTTCATCAGGTATATGAATTAACCAATTTAAGGAAGGTCTAGATGACCATTCATTTAAACTTGAACTCAAATCTGTTAACAGTACATTGACCCATCAATTTAACAAACCCCAGATGAAGAAGAGACTTGAGGCAACAGAAATATGGTTCTACAGAAGGATACTAAGAATTCCATGAACTGAAATGATAAGTTTTGTCTTTTTGTTATCTCTCCTAAAACTTGCTCCACCATCCATTTACTCAAGATCGCTAGGTAGGTTATGCATTGTTTTCTTCTAGCCCTCTAGCTTTCAATCTGACTTGTAAGTATCAAATTTTCCAAGCCAACTTTCCTCATTATAAGTGTACTTTTTGCTTCCATTTTCTTTAAAACTTTGTCATTGCTCACATGTTTCATTCATGGAATTCACAGCATCCTTCTGCAGAACCACATATCTGTTGCCTCAAGTCTCTATTTCATCTGTGAGGAAATTTTCTAGCATTATGTAACAGTTATGTAACAGTTAAGTACTTTTTTCTTTGTTTCTAATGAAATCATTCTCTTTCTTAATAGTTAAGTTTTTGGAAGCCATCTTTCACTATCCCAATGCACCTTTGGCCTTCCATGTTGCACTTTCCATCCTCTATTAAAACATTTCTCAGATGTTTTTTAATTGTTGTACTTGCTTAATTTCGGTATCCCCAATTTGTAATTTTCATGTTGGACTGTCCTTTTTGCTAACAACCATGCATTCTGTCTTCTTGCAATTGATGTTTAATCCTTACTTCTTGCTTCCTTTCATTACATTCTGTAGGAGCTTTTGTAGTTTTCTTTCTATGTCTGCTATCAATACTTTGTCATCTCATATCTTATGTTGTTAAGATTGTGGCTGCTAATAATGAATCCTGGTAGGACTTCTAATTCTCTCAGACTCACCTCACTGTAAAGTTGAATAAGTCCAGTGAGAAGACACATTCTTGTATTATACTCCTTTCTATTTGTGTATATTTACTGAAGTCATTTTCTATTCATATGCAGGCAGTTCGCTGTCAGTATAATTGCTGGGTTATTCTTATATCGTTCCCAAATATGTCAAGGTTACTTAGCAGTTCCAACAATTCTCTGTGATCTACTTTATCAAATGCTTTTGCATAATCTATAAAACACAGGTGCACATTCTTCTGTATTTGTATTGGTCTTTCTGATATGATTCTGAGCATAAATATTGCATTCCTTGTTCCAGTGACTTTAACAAACCAACTTATTTCTGATCTGATTTTGCTGTGTGCCCTATTCATCAGAATTTCAAGTTTTCTAATATGACTCACTAGGCTGATTGCCTGATGGAGTTCAAATTCATTTACACCTGGCTTTGTGGGTAGGGCTATGAAAATAGATTTACTTAGGTTTTCCAGTATATCACCACTGTTATATATTTCATTTATTATGTCTATAATCTTGTCAATGTCAAAATCATCTAAGGCTGTCAGTATTTCTATTTTTCAAATCTGTCTTGTCCTGCTGCTTTGTTTCTGTTTAATTTGATTCACCTTAAGATTTTAATATTTGTGGTCCTTCAATATTTCTGTATATTGCTGGTTGTTTTCTTTCATCATGAAAGAGTTCTCCAATGTATTTGTTTCATCTCTGAAGTATTTTTTTGTTTCTCTAATATCAGTGGCCTCTCCTTGGATTTTATGCATCCTTTTGATGAGCATGTCTTTTATCCTGTTCTCTTATTATATATATATATATGCTTTATCTTTGATACTTATTCTTTCTATTTTGCCACATTTTTCATTCCTACATTTTCCCCCTAATTTCTTTGTATTCTGTGCCCTACATTGGCATTGTTTTTTGTCTCCTTTTCATTGTCTATAAATGTGAACATGACATCACATTTATTGGCTTAACAAGTTCAAATTCTAGCTAAAGTTGTTGCATTAAATGTTTCATAAATACTCTTGGAAAAGGTATGAATCCATCCCTTCTCCATACAAGTATATCAGACTGGATTCTCTAGCTTTGTTTGACAACCAGTTTAGGAGAAGGACAACTGTGAAGGAAAAACCAGTTGGATATGAAGCTAACAATTTCACCCCATAAAAACTACTTGTTACAAAATGTACAAAAGGTATGTCATCTTTTTATCTAAAGTTTTTAGATGAAGATTTTTCATTATTATACACTGTTTAATTCAGATTCATATCCTTCTTTTTATTATCATAGTCCCAATGAGACCTAGCTGCCAATCTAGCATTGCACTTAAATTCATGAAGTCAGTGTACCAACCAGGAAAGCTCAGTTATTGTGAAAATATTTATAGAAAAGGCACAGGGAAGCTCCATTTTAGTAGAGGGAAAGCGGTTGAAGTTGAGATGCAAGATCAGGACTGATACCATTTTTCTTTGGATTTGGCAAGGATCTTTAGACATGTAACAGAAGCACTAGATGAGATCTGGCAGCAATATTTGATGCCTAAGTAAATGATAAACTTATAAATGTGCAAAATAGATTCTGGTGATAAAAATTGTCTAGAACAGCACAGTGAACTCCTTGCAGCATACTTAGCAATTGAGTCAAATTAATCATTCTACTGTTTTGTTTTGTTTTCTAAATTCTCTGGACACAACTGCTACCTTTATATTCCAAAACTTTTTAAATGATTTGCGAAGTCAAGATGGTTTCCCAGATTTTCACTTTCTTTCAATTTTCACTATGTCATGCAATTAAACTTTGAACTCTATCAGCTGACAAATTTCATTTTTGTTTATAATCATTAAACATTGCTTTCATGCCTGTCAGATGCCCATTTTCTTTTCTTTTATACAATGATGTTCACCCTGTACAAGAACCTAGAGCCACTTGAGGTAGAGGGTTACAAAGGCACAGTGTATGAGGATATGTGGAGGTCAATGGTTAAAAATGACTTTTAGCAAGTGAAGTATGTGGGTCTTGGCAAAGGCAATCCTTCTTTGAACCTTGTAGACTGGCACTATTGAATCACAAAGAACTGTACAAAATAACAGAAGCCACATCATTTGAGGACTACCAACAGCAGCAACAACTAAAATGGATAGCACATGTAACTCAAAGAGAAAATAATGACATAATCATGATGTTGGCATTTCAAAAGGAAGGAAAACCTCATTACTAGAAAAAGAAATAACATCTACTGGACTTGAGAAACCCCTTTCCAGAAAAAATCTTTTGAAGAGAAATAATTTTATAAATTGGCTGTTTGGTCAATGAATGCCAAATCTTTCCTTATAAGGAAACAGCTAATAGTATTATTACCATTACTTTTAATAATGCAGCATTTTTAGAAATTGGTCTCTACTTAAAATGGAGAATTGCTGAAACTAGACAAGGACAAATTATATGAGGTCATAAAAGTTTGTCCACTGTTGACCAGTCATGGAATAATAGAGCAGTTTAAGTTCACTGCATTTGACCATCTTGAATCCTCTGTTTGCAAGTGCCAATGTCTCTAAATCTGCTATATTGATGCACAAAATACATTGCTATTCAGATGTATACATATCTTTGTTTTCACTGAAACATAATCATCTGGTCACACTCGTTATGAATAAAAGAACTGGACAGAGAAAGATGCAACTGATGTAGCAGCACCAGAATGCATAAAAAAAATACTATTTTGTGTGGGATGCACAAGGAAATCTTTTACTAGAAACTGTTTCATCCAACCAAGATTGCAAACAAGACCATCACTGTAAAATAACTGAATATCTTGAGAACTGCAGTCTTGATGTAACTTAGCAATCAATCAGAGGGGACCTAACTGTGCATTCAAAAACTGATAGTGTTCTATAGACTTACTTGGTAGAGAGAAGCCACTAAGTTATTGTGTGTAAATTGTCACCATTGCACTCATGAGGAGTAAGCAAATAGATTCTCCACAATTTTGGCAAAATGATCACATTATCCCAGCTCTGCCAGATGCTCCAACTACAGTTCAGATCCCTGTAACTTCTAGATTTTCTTAAGGATGAAATCTCTGTTGCACCATCATGGTCGAAATTATAGTGAATGCATGGGTCAGCGAACTACTACTGCCGTGAATGGGTTTTTCCTTTTTTATATTTTTATTTCAAATTAAATGGCTGGATATTTTCCGGACAAATTTCATAAATTGGTACAGCAAATTAATTTAGTAGACCATTTCTAACATTGTGAATTAGATTCCCACTATGTAATACTAATTTAGCTAAAAAGTAAAATAAATTTTAAAAAAATCAACAAAATAAGAACATCAGAGGTGGAATGGAGAGAGGTAAAAATACTTGACAGAGAAGAATACTTGAGAATCAGCACATTTTTTTTTAATCAGATTCACCCCAGGCAAGGCAGTAAAGTCACTGAGATGCAAGGGGTTACTGGGTGTGGAAGAATTAGAGACAGAAACAGTACTAATGAGTGAGAACAAAAAGTTATTTTACAGTGATGGTCTTGTTTGCAATTTTGGTTGGATGAAACAGTTCCTAGTAAAAGATTTCCTTGTGCATCCCACACAAAATAGTATTTTTTTTTATGCATTCTGGTGCTGCTACATCAGTTGCATCTTTCTCTGTCCAGTTCTTTTATTCATAACGAGTGTGACCAGATGATTGTGTTTCAGTGAAAACAAAGATATGTATACATCTGAATAGCGATGTATTTTGTGCATCAATATAGCAGATTTAGAGACATTGGCACTTGCAAACAGAGGATTCAAGATGGTCAAGATGGTGCTTGAAATGTGCCTAGCACATTTCAAGGACTGAAATGTTCTAGCGTGTGTCTAACAGCTTAATACTTTGATTTTTTTCTGGAAGACTGGAATAAATTTGTAGCTCTTCAATTTCATTATGGTCAGTGTTTCCTACTTTTATTAAAAAAAAATGGTTTTAAACATAGAATATGGATGGTGTGTCTAAGAAATGAGGCAGAATGCTTATTTTTAAAATCAGTAAGAAAGCCCAAATTTCTAGGACACATAAAGAGACCTTGGAAAATTTGACACTCACAGAACATATTGAAGGCATGACAAACAGAGAGAGGTAGTGGGCTACCTAACTGACAAACTGATGTGAATAGATGGCTAGGAGTAAGAGGTATGGTAAAAAAAAACTGCAAAGGATAGGTGGTTGTAAAGAGCCATGGTTGCCCATGTCCTGAAGAGACATGGCAAATAGAAAAAGATCTGTTTGTTTCCTTTAATCTTTAACTCTAACAATTTGTTTTTCTGGGTAAAAACAGCATAGACATCACAGTATACAGTGCTAGCTCTATGATGTCATTATGTGAAGTGTTGTATACTAATGTAAAGTGGCAGGCATTATATGAATCCACTCTGGATTGTCAAACTTGATTGTGTATATCCGTATTATTTCATTTGACCTTTTAGGCTCTTGTAATTGATACCAAATATTTCTATCCAGCTTACATTTTACTTTGAAAAATAAATCATTAAGACAGTCTTATATACAAGTCTTTTTCTTTTATGTGCCATGTCTTCTCAAGATAATCATCACTCTCCACAGCATCCTATCTTTTATTGTTCTATCTAAATTTGATTCTTTCTTCTATGTGCTGTTTTTTTTTTCAAGGTATGGGCAATCATGGTTCTCCACAATTTCCTGTACTTTGTAATATTTTCTTCAAGCCCTCTTTCTTCATTATGTTTTTATCATTTCAATTGTCTCTTTCTAATTCTAAGTATAATTGTCGTTTTTGTTATCACCATCTTTAAAATCATGGAATTCTCAGCATCTTTCATTGTTTCAAGCCTCTTCTTCATCTGTGTGGCTATTGTCCAGTATTCACTGCTATATAAGATGACAAATATTACCTAACAGTTCAGTATTTATTTTTGTTTCTAATGAAATTTTCATGTTTCTTAATACTTTGATTTGTTTCTGGAAGGCTTCTTTTGCTATTCCAAAGCACCTTCAAATTTTACTATCATATTTTCCATCCTCTGTTAAAATACTTCCCAGATCGTGGAGATATGCAGATTAACATATCCAGAATACCCAGTCTATATAACTACTGTAATTCCCCATGTATAATACGCCTTCAGTCATAATACGCACACTTAAAATTGTGCAGAATGTGTGGGAAAATGCTTCTACTCATGCATAATATGCACTCCTTGTTTGGTAATCAAACCCTATAAATTGTAGCTCTCCAATTTCATTATGGCCAGTGTTAGCTACTCTTATTAAAAAAAATGGTTTTAAACATAGAATAATATTAGGCCGGAGTGTACAACAGCCGAAACATTGTAATAAAGATGACAAATATTACCTAACAGTTCAGTAAAGGAAACATGGCACAGAGGATAAAAGCCTTAGTTAGATCCAGTGACAGGACCCAAAGAATGTGAGTTCAATACCTGGTTAAGACGGTGGAGAACTTGGAGAGGGGAATTAATAGGAGATAACTGACATCCATTAGACATAGCATGTGGAACTAGAACAATCTACCCCAGTGAGCAAAATAAAGGGTTCAGTTCAATATTCCAACCACCTGAAGAAGGCCGAAGCATACAACGGTGCAACGTTGTGATAAACATGGCAACAAAGATGTGAACAAATAATGTAAATAGTGTACATAATGCCTCATCTCAGAAATATAGACAGAGTTTTAATCTTCTTCAATAATCAAGTGTTGTCATTATCCAGTATGCAATAAGATCAGAAATTAATGCAAGTTTTATTGAGTCAATAATACAATTGTAATATATGTCTCACTCCAGATCATGCTTGAATAGACTTTGCAGTTGGCATCCTTCAGAAAATCCAAGCCAAGTGTAGAGTTCACCTGACACTGGACCCAGAAATAACCCACATTTTGTTGTTAACCGGGACAAGAAGTGGCTTTTTAATTCTAGCACCTCTAAAATGAAACTGCTTTCTATTAAACATCTTAGGGAAACCTTTTCCTTTTTTGCCTTCCATCAGCATGGCTGATGCTAACCTCCAGGAGAGAAATTCCCTGTGCCTCGTTGGTCTCACATTTTCCACTGACATGAAGTAGAATGATCATATTGAATCAGTTGCTAAATCTGCTGTTAGGAAAGTTGATTTACTATCTCGTATTAGACAATTCTTCCTGCTAGAATCTCTCTTGCACATTTATAAGTCTACAATTCATCCATGTATTGAAGATTGTTGCCACATCTGGCTTGGGGCTTCTATTATATATATTGATAAAATCCAAAGTAGAATCAGCAATGTTAATGGTTTTAACCTGGCATCTCAACTTCAGTCACTTTGCCACCACTGTAACATAGCTTCCTTTTGCTACATCTGATTTACCTTTTCTGTTTTATCTCTAGAGATTCTTGATGAAATCCAAAGAAGAATCAGCAAATTTATCAGTCCTGACTTGACATCAGCAACCTTCCCACAGACATAACATAGCTTTCTTTTGCCTCTTCTTTAAATATTTTCATGGTAATTTTTCTAATGAGCTATCCTCTTTAGTACTTTGAATTCATGAATATAAACACAGTACTAGATTGGCAAATAGGTCTCATATTTTCACTGTTAAAATTGATAGATTATAACAAAACATTCTATGATAATAGATTCTTCTTTTGCACTTCTCTCTTGTGAAACTTTCTTCAGGCTTCTTGTTTTCCGGCCAACTTTGTGTTGCAGTTTTTTGTGTATAATATGTAACTAGTGAGCCAATCCAAATGACTTGACTCACTTTATAGGCCACCAATAGAAGGTTAACCAATCAGAAGCCATAGAACATTCAATCCGTCGTGTATAAAGGTGGCCATTTTTGTTCACTCTACCCGAATGTCCAGTCCAACTTGTCATGCGAAGAGAACCAGAAGGATGAACTATGCTCTGCTACTTTTATCAAAATATCCACTACTAACCTGAACAATGCTTTCCTACTGTCTTCGAAATATTCACTGCTAACCTCTGGATTCTATACTCAAAGACGACCATCATGATGAATAACACTTTGATCTTTAAAAATTTAAATGCAATTGTCATCTTCTGTCTCCTTGATTCCTGTTCTTTTATTGTCCTCTCTGTTTCTTTTACTCTCAGTAAAACTTGCATCCTTGTGACTTCAGTTGAAAAAACAATTTTCAATTGATCACTGGAGTTAACCAATGACAAGCCTGATCAGTACCTATATGGGTAACCACTTACTAGATGCTGTATGCTTGGATGTGTGGGTGATCTAATGGATAACAGTTCAGAATTGGAGAGCTGAGTTTTAATTTCAGTCAGGTTCTTTATATTCATTTACACACAATTACCCTTAGGAAAGGTATGAATCCACCTCTTGATTAGTAGGACTTATATCAGTAAATCATTATTATCCTCACAAGATTCTTACAATCTAAAAGTATTTTCTGGCTTTAAATAACCTGCAAATGGTTGATAAGCCATAAAAAACAAATCAATCAAAAATTCCATACATCTCATGTTAGTGAGATTTTAAAATAAGCCATGATAACTTGTATTGAGAAAAAGTCAATAAAAAAATTTAGTAGCTTTGGGATTTTAAGTTTATCTCATTTTGCTATTTGTAGTTTAATCTGACAAATTTTTCTCATCAGAATCCATCTTGTGCATTTATTGTCATAGCCAGGACATTCAGGGTATATGGCCACATCACATTGAAACATTGGTTCTTGAACATCACCAAATATCAAGACTGGTCTGTACCTAGATGGGTGACTGCTTAGGGTTATCAAGTGGTGTAAGCTTGGATGTGCAGGTGGTGTAATGGATAACAGCTCGGAATTGGAAATTGGAGAGTTGAGTTCCAACTGCACTCAGATACTTTATGTTCACTTACGTGTAAATATCCTTGGGAAAGATGTAAATTCCCCTCTTCTCCCCTCAGCTATGGGTTAATTAGTAGGACTTATATCAGTAAATTATTATTATCCCCCCCAAATTCTTACAATCTAAAAAAAATTTCTGGCTTTAAATAACCCACAAAAGGTTAAGCTATAAAAAAATATAAAACTAATCAATCAAATGAGTGGTTTTCATTGCCTTGCTTGGATTGAAATGATTAAGAAAAGCAAAGATAAACTCCTTATCACTGAGTGGAGACCCACAGGATCAGCACAGCTGCACTTGGGATGCACACATGGTTCAGAGCTGCATCATAGGTATATAAAAACCCACCTCATGTTAGAGAAGGGGGACAGACAAGAATTCAAATAAGGGTTCTGGGGCCACTTATGTACATTCACATAAACCTGCCAACAGTAACTGATAAAGTCATGACTTGTATAAACTATAATGTTATTAGTTGTTCATACAAAGTGTTATGGTGAAACACACCAATTCTATAGTTAATAGACTCTCTCACCTAATATAAGTAGAAGTAGTAAGAGAAACGAGGGTCAGTTGATGTCGGATGACCGGCTGAACGGTTGAACTCTCTGCCTTTGGGCGGGGAGGAATCCAAACGGGGCTATGCCAGAGGATGGAGTCTCGTTGGGGAGGTAAACCGACCCTGAACCCGTTTTTATGGGTTCAAAGGGTATATATTTGACAGAGCCCACAGGTTTGGAGATCCCACGTTAGACTGGCCTTGTGCCACATGATACCCTCGTGGGGGGGGGACTAAATACTAGTCGATGTCGGACGTCAGTAGTTGACAGTTAGTCGAATATGAAAGTAGTCAGCAACCACAACACGATTACTCTGTGTAATACCAAGTTCCTAATGTTTTGTACGTCGAACTATTTAGGACCGATTTAGTATAAATACAAGCCTCCACTGCGAAATAACTCCACAACACTTATTATTATTACACTATTATATGCATATTGTAAATGTATAGGCAATGATTTTATTATAAATATGTTTTGAAAATCAGGAAGATACAGATCATGTTTGGTCAGAAATAAATGCAAGCATTTCCAACAAAATACAAATATTATATGAATTACATGCAGTAATTATTAGTGTGGTTTTACTATAGAAATTCATTTGAAATTATTTTAGTGTAAAACTGAACTGAAATTCAAGAAGAAGGAGATTGTTATAGGTTAACAATCAATTTTTTGAACAGGAATAAAGCCATATCCCTAATTCTCTGTTTAAGATTTGGTTTTCTGGTTCCTTCTAATATTTTTTCATTCTCTTTCATTCCAAGTAGTCCATTGTGTCTTAGTGGTATTATCTCCTTGATTCAGGGGAATTGATTTCAAATAAAACCCCCATAAACAGTGGCTCTCACTCTGTAACCATCTACCTCAAGTGGCTCTTGGGCATTATAAAAAGAAAAATATCCTTAAAATTTCCCTAAAAGACAGGAAGACATTTGGAAGGATGTCTGAGCTGGTTGACCTAATGGAATGTATGAATATCTTCTATAGTAGATATAATTATAGAAATTAGAGTTTAACTAATCCGTTTTTTTGTTTGCTTTTGTTTTAGTAACAAAATAGGGACATTATATGAATTATGTAAACAAATTGTTATACATTTAACTACAAAAGTCCATTAGAAATTATTTTCGTATATAAATGCATTGAAAATCAAGAAAAAAAAATTGTCTATGATTAAGAATTAATGCAAGAATAGTGTTATATGGATAATGAAAATGTATTGCAAATATTTTAACCATAATAATACGATGAAAATTTATTTGATTTATTTTATAAGAGAAATGTATCAAAAATCAAAGGAAGGGATTTTTAGTAATCAATATTTAAAATCAATGTTACTTGACAGAAACAGAGTATGTATATACATAATTCCATCTTTATCTTCTTCCTCCTTCTTCTTGCTATTGTTTTATTTATCTCTTCCAAACTCATTAGTCATAGTAATATTGATCCTCATATTATAAGTATTAATATTACACTAATACATACAAATTGAGTTTTCTATTGGCTTTTAATGATACCAGTTTCAAGAGCTTCTTCAATTCTTTTCTCTTTATATACCTATTTTTTTCTATATCCTACTTACTGAATAACTTTAAGCCAATTCCAGAATGATTATTTGAACTGCGAATTTGCATTCTGGATATTATTTATTATTTCTTCATATGAAATCTAATTGATAGCAAGTTCAGCTGTACTTTCAAGGAGAAGACATTTCATATATTTGATAATTTTTTTACTGGATAAATCAAATTAAATGCTGAAATTAAACCAAGAGTATATATAAGGGAGAGAGCAGCAGAAGTCTAAAGATCAGATTTGAAGAACATCAAAAAGCCATAACCAAAGACAAGATGATGAAATCAGGTATAGCAGATCATGTATGGAAAGAAATGATGAACACTATTTCTTCTTGAATAAGTTTAAAATAATAAGTTAACCACAACTGAAAGTGGTTAAGATAAAAAAATTGTAATCAACCTAGAAAAGTTTCTACTGTCTTTTCCTATGTGCTATGTCCATTCAGGATGTCACAATTTCCCTCTGTCTCTCTTGCTTTAGATATTTCCTGTGAGTGTCAAATTCTCCAAACAGTCTTTCCTTGTTATGGTTCCCAGAAATTTAGATTATCTCTTTTTTTATTCTAATTATAAGCAGCTTTTTGTTTCCACTTTGTTTAAAACTTCCCCATTAATCACATTTTCAGTCCATGTCATTCTCTGCATCCGTCTCTAGAACTACAATTCTGCTGCCTCATGTCTCTTCTTCATTTGTGAGGAGATTGACAAGCAGTCACTGCTATACAGGACAAACAATATTACATAGAGGTTATGCACTCTATTCTTTGTTTCTAACAGAATTTCCTGTTTTTTAGTACTTTGCTTAGTTTTTGGAAGGCATCTTTAGCTGTTTCAAAGATTGGATTTTCCAACATATGTTAAAAAAATTCCCAAATATTTAAATATTTGAACTTGCTTGGTTTTGGTATTTCCAATTCATAATTCACATCTTGGATTATTCTTCTTGCTAACAACCATAGATTGTTTTCTTACAATTGATGTATAGTCCTTTTTTTTCTCATGGGCCCTTCCTTTTGCTGACAGACATAGATTCTGACCTCTACAACTGGAGAAAGTGACACTCACAGAATATTCTGAAGACATGAGAGACAGAGAAAAATATCTACTAACCTACTTAACAAACTTGTATAAATGGATGGCAGAAAAGGGACATGGAGAGATGCAGAAAATAAAAAAAAAAAAACATCCAAAGAGTTACAAAGAATAGGAAATCGTGGAAGACCATGATCACTCACATCCTGAAGGAACAAAACATAGTAAAAGAAAAAGAATGGTTTACATAGTGTCAGTGGTGACTTATCTGTTCAACAGCAATGCCAGTCATAAATCAAAGAAGGTAATTTATGCAATATTTTTTGACTAGTCTGTCTACAGAATATTCTTTGCTTGCTGTCAAGATAACAGTTTTAGATAGTAATAGGTCATGTGAAGGACAGTGGTCCATTTTACTTTGTCATATAACAGGATCCTGCTTTCTTCCAAGAACCACTTTGATATGATTACACTACCATGGATGCAGTACTCTGCCAATGTTTACCATTGTAATGGAGAAAAGGAATTAGAATTAAAGTACATGATTCTTGTAACAAGCCAGGCAGTACTCAAGAAGATTATTGTTTTACAAATAAACGACAAAGCTTCGGTTTGCTTTAGATTTCTCCTTCAAGCATGTGTACAGACTCCTGGAGAATGGTCTTGGCCATCTATCTAAGAGAGGGAAGCTCCAACAGAAAATCTGTGATCACAAGATCTTACGGTCACAGTACGTGAACCACTTGCTGAAAGAATGAAGTCATTAAGGTGCCGGTAATATGTTACCAGCATACTCTTGGTGGCCTTTCCATTTCTATCTTGTTTTATATTGGAGATGTTGTCACAGTTGCGGAAAATCTTTCTCTATCTTTGATTGTGAAGTCAAGCCATCACACATGCATACAGATATATGTAGAGCTGGCCACACATATTCGAGGATATCTGTCTAATAGGGTGGCTATCTAATCCCTATTGCAGACGCTTGCTCAGGCACATTTGTGTTTATTCAACACCCACAGAGCCCACCCGTGGTTTATACTGCAGCTATGCTGAGTAGACTTTAGTTACAGTTTCTGGGAAAGAGCATGTTATCTAGTGTGATCAACAATTTGAACAAGACCAACACCCACAAGCCCTCAGCCATGATGACTTGTGACTTCATGCTAGCACAGCTATCAACAGCCCCCAAGGGTTCTGTCTGCCCAATTTCACTCAAAGGCTTGGGTTAACCCATGGTATGGTTTTCAGGCACTTTCCAAAGGTGCCGCACGCTGGGATCAACCCCTCCTGTCCGATAACATCAGAAAGTCTCCTTCCTGACAAATCGACTATGGTGAGATTTGAACCCGGGTCTCATGGTCAGAATGCGAATGTTTTAATCAGTCAGCCATATGCAGATTATATGTATATATTCAGGTAGACATGTCTGTGTGGAGATCAACATAGGCAATATGTATTTATATAAATTTATTAAAACTTCCTATCATTCCAATAAAATTGAAGTGAAAATAAAACAATGCATTCAGAATCAAACATTATTTTTAATCATGTCACCCCAAGCAAGGTGAGAATGTGACTAAGACACAAGGGGCTTACTGAGAGTGAAAGAAAATGAGAAAACATTAGTGAGGAGAAAGAACAATAAAAGAACAGAATTCAGAAAGTCAGAAGAGGGGAATTGATGCTGCGTTTTAATTTTTTGAAGATCCTAGGTGACTGTGAAGCAAGAAACTGAAAGAAAGTCCCATGGACAAGGAGTGAGTGATCAGAATAGAACTACATCCAGCCAGTTCAATAGTAAAACAGTGGGACCTAGTTGCCAATCTAGCAGTGCACATAAAGTCACCATGTCAAGGTACCAAGGAGGAAAGTTGATTAGAACAATTGACATGAGAATATGAAAATATTTAAATGTTAATAGTAATGATAATAACAGCAGTTTCCTTATAAGGAAACATTCATAAAATTTATAAAATCTTTCTTGTAAAACTTTTTTTTTCAGAAAAATATGTTTCTCAAGTCAAGTAACTGTTAATGCACTTTCTAGCATTGATTGGGGTTTCCTTCCTTACCTTTTGTTTTGGGTTGTGTGGAACATAAATATTTTGATTATCTCATTATTCTCTACTCAAGCAATTTTTGTTGTTACCATTGAAAGTCCTCAAGTGATTAAGTTTCTGTTAACTAGTACAGTTTATTTGTTTGTAATTCTGTAATGCCAATTCACTAGGCTTGAGGAAATTTGGTACTCACTGAGCTATACATGCTTCATTCAATCAAGGCCATTTTTAACCATTGATCTGAGAAAGCAGTTGTATACAACCAACAGTTTAGAGATATTTCACTATGAGTCTGGTGCCATGTATGGTATCAATACGAAAGTCTCAATCTGATGAGATTATTTACATTATTCAGACTATTGTCCTCATCTTTGTCGCCATATTTATTACAACATTTAGGCCATTGTACACTATGGCCTTCTTCAGGTGTATGCATATTCCATTATATCACTTAACTACGGTGATTGTACAAGAACTGAAGTTTTAATGTGATATGGCCATAAGCCACTAAAACAAAAGTAAAAAGAACAAGATATACTATTTACATTATTCAGACTATTGTCCTCATCTTTGTTGCCATATTTATTACAACATTTAGGCCATTGTACACTCTGGCCTTCTTCAGGTGATTGGAATGTCAAACTGAACCCTTTATTTCGCTCACTGGGGTAGACTTTTCTAGTTCCATGTGCCATGTCTCAAGGATATATGGCACAGTGGATAAAGTGAATAGTTAGATCCAGTGACATGACCCAAAGAGTGTGAGTTCAATACCTGGTTAAGGTAGTGGAGAACTTGGAAAGGGGGAATTAACTGGAGATAACTGATAACTGACATCCATTAGACATGGCACGTGGAACTAGAACAGTCTACCCCAGTGAGCGAAATAAAGAGTTCAGTTCCACATTCCAACCACCTGAAGAAGGCCGGAGCATACAATGGCCGAAACGTTGTGATAAATATGGCGATAAAGATAAGGACAATAATCCGAATAATGTAAATAGTGTACATAATACCTCATCTCAGAAATATAGACAGATACTGAAAGGCCGAAATGTTGTAATAAATATGGCGACAAAAATGAGGACAATAGTCCGAATAATGTAAATAGTGTACATAATACCTCATCTCAGAAATATAGACAGATACTGAAAGGCCGAAACGTTGTAATAAATATGGCGAAAAAGATGAGGACAATTGTCCGAATAATGTAAATAGTGTACATAATACCTCATCTCAGAAATATAGACAGATACTGAAAGGCAGAAACGTTGTAATAAATATGGCGAAAAAGATGAGGACAATTGTCCGAATAATGTAAATAGTGTACATAATACCTCATCTCAGAAATATAGACAGATACTGAAAGGCCGAAACGTTGTAATAAATATGGCGAAAAAGATGAGGACAATTGTCCGAATAAAGTAAATAGTGTACATAATACCTCATCTCAGAAATATAGACAGATATTGATGAGACTATTTAAGATGTGGGCACTGCTTTTTTGGTTTTGGTTTTTAACAGATTATGCTTCTGGGTAAACCTACCCTCGCCACAGCCTATTTTATGTTCAATTTCCTTATCTCCTATGCTAAATTTGTTGTAACTGATCCATATAAAGAATATACTTTTGAATGCAATATTTCCATTGTAGAGAAAGTGTATGTAAACACTGCAAAGCCAATTTATAGATTGTATCAGATTGTCAGTAAGTTTGTGTATGTTAATGTTTAGTTATTCCACACATTCTCTGACAAGTAGATCTTTTATTATTATTAACATGATAAAAAAGAGAACTTTACAATTTATACAAAAAGAAACCTATGCAATTAAGGTTTATTGTGTGGACGAATATTAAGCAAATCAGCATCAAAGGCAAGAATTGTTGTAGCGATGATTATTACTGAAAACTAGTCGTTTGTGTGCAACATCAATTCTCATATAAAACAGAATATTTATTGGTCATGTTGCCAGAGCTTACTGTCATAGTAATAAAATAATCCATTGTTATGACTATTAGATGCATTACTTGATGCCAATAAACAAATATGCCTTGTGTTGCCATAACAATGATATATCTCATTAGTAAAAAGGTGGTGGTGGTGGTGGGGGGGGCAATCTGATAACTTCTTACTTTATATACTTTTGTCTTAGTGTTAGTGAACTCAGAGCCCATGAAATATCTCTCCTCCAGGCCACTCGTCTTGTTGCCGACAGACAACTGTGTCTCCCCGCAATGCCTAACAGCACAAGCAGAAGGAAAAACTAAACTGTTAGTAATTGAAAGAGCAGAATCCATTCCTACATGTGACAATAGAAAAAATATTGTGCAAAAAAATGTAACCAATGCAATTGCAAAAATATTTAAAAGTGCAGGTAAATTTCTTCTTCTTTGTGCCATTTTCCTTCAGGATGTGGGCGATCATGGCTCTCCACAATTTCCTGTCGTTTGTAGCTATTAACAAATTTTGTCTTTTCGTTATCTTTCCTAAACCCTGTTAAGCCAACTATTTACGCAAACTCTTTAGGAAGGGGAACTGTTGCTTTTCTCTCTTTCCCTCTTACTTTCTATATGCCCTGTAAGTGTCGAATTTTCTAAGCCCTCTTTCCTTGTTATGTGCCCTAGATATTTTGACTTCTGATTTTATGTATAAGTGTCCTTTTTGTTTCCATTTTCTCTCAATGTGCTGACAGTGTTTGGAAAATAAAACATCCTTATAATTCTAGATACATACATAACACAACCTATACAGTTTACCTGTTAATAAAAAAATTATGCCCTCAGAATGAAAATGCGACGGACTAAATAATATATATTGTCAGATATTACATTAGTAAATTATATATATATATATATATATATATATATATATGTGTGTGTGTGTGTGTGTGTGTTATATAAAGAAATAATCATACATAGAATCAATCAGCAATATTAATGCAATTAATGGCGAAATCACTTCCCTAGTAGAACATAATGTATGCATTAAAATACTGTTAATCCATTAAATGATGTGATCCTCATTTATAAAACTGTTGTCAGATGTTTCTAGTGTATATTTTTTAAGTTAAGCAAGTACTTTCGAAGATCCATGTCTCCATCATCAGGCTGTAAATTTTTCCTTAAAACTTGAAGACGAAATAATTGTTTGTAGACCGAAAGATGTTTTTTAAGAATATGCTATTTATTGCCGGTTGTACAATCTCGGAACGTGCGAGTCGCAACGCTAATGTTCCAAATTGCAAGTGAGAATTTTTATATGAATTTTGGAATATGGTAAATCCACGAATTCTTTTTTATAAGTGTTTTTCAGTTAACATGTCATGAACTAAGTATATATTTCAGTTAATATAGTGATATGTCTTAGTTTTTTTTCTCTCGGGAATTTCATACTGCGGGATCAATTGGTTTTTATAAATATATAATATTAGGCAGCATATATTTTACATATAAAGAAATAATCATACATATATGTGTGTATGTATGTATGTAAATTACATATATATATATATATTCCGATAATTAAATTAGTATGTAGTAGGATTAGGTAGTAGTAACACCATATGGAAATATACACTTTCCTTTTCACTAAGATAGTGACAAAGAAAACTCTCTCTCTCTTCTCTATTACACATTACTTCTTTTCCTTCCTTCTATTGTTCCTATCCGCGAAAACTGACAGAACCCCGACATAGCTTATGTGGGTCAGTAAATGTCATAAAAAAATCAACCAATGACAACGCGTCCCGCCAAAAATCAAACGGAAAGCACGGATGTGTCAGGCCCAATAAAGAGAAGGTAAAAAGCCACGTGCGAAAAAGAGGAGCATAAGCAGAATCAGAAAGAAAGGGAAGAAGTGGTTCGATGTAGCAGTTCGAGAGGCAAGGGTTGAAGATTCATCTGATGTTGAGTTTAACCGCACGTGCAACTCCAGAAGAAAAAGAAGAAAGAACGAATCCAACAAATTAATTTCTGTCAGACAAAAACACAACGACCCTGTATGAACTCTCAAAAAAAGAAAAAAATGGACTAAAATGATAGTCACCCACTTTAACCACTGTAACTAAATGGAGCCAACAATAAAATGGTACTATAGACAGTAAATTTGGCCTTTACTTATGTATAAGACCAACCTTCATTTCTATATACCATAAGTAAATTAAGAAAACAGAAAACGTTAAAATGATCATCAATTATAACGAGTACTACCAAAAATAATATTAACACAACGCAAATTTTAATAAATAATAGTAAATAATACTTAAACATAATTGTTTTTCAGATTTGAGCGAAACAGTGACACGCGTTATACTTAGCGATATGTGACTGGTATTTTCATTATGCAAAGAATTTTTACATTCTCCATTCATTTGCCAGCATAGTAACATTGCTTCCACGAGCTTTGGAGAGTATCATGGATTTTTTAAATAAGTCTTAAGGAAAATGGAAACAAAAATTATACCTATACTCGCTTATTTCTTGGACATATAATGAGGAAGCAGGTCTTGGAAAATTTGGCACATGCAAGACTTATTAGAACACATGTGGCAATGGGAAACCGTTGGCCATCTATCTGACGAGCTTGTGGTAACGGATGGCGGAACAGGATGCATGAGGTTTGGCAAAGGGATAAATATTGTTTCAGGGCTACAAGCGATAGGAAGTTGTGGAGGGACATGTCCGCACACATCCTGAACGACACGGTACGTTAAAAAAAACGTGTGTATATGTGTGTGCACGCGTGTGTGTTTGTATATTGAATACTAATTATCGTATTCTTTATTTCAAATGATTTTACTTCGTGCACGAAACTTTTTGTTGCTACGAGACAGTGATAGATAGATAAGTAGGTAGGTAGTAAATTCGTATAAATAGTGTGTTTGAATCAGTTATAGCAAATATGTGTGTGTGTGTGCGTGCTTGTGTGTGTACATGCGTAATCTCATACACAGACACATACGCGCGCCCGCATGGACGTGCATTTTCTCCAATGCTAAATTATATCATTTTTCTTGGCAGGACTAAAATAGAAGTCCCTTTTATACCGATGCCAACTTCATCCAAGAAACAACCTCTCATCTTGAAAAGATTTCAGCTGGACGTGGAGCGGCCTGGTGGGGTTTCGAGTAGGCCCCATCTGTCTCCCATCTTCTTCGTCCCCCGTCAAACGCTGATTCCCTTTCATCTTTTCTTCGTGTTTCCTTTTTGCATGGCACCTCTACTCAGCTTAGTTAAAATCCGCCCAAGAAAGAAATAATGGGTTCTGACTTTCCTCTGTAGACAACCAATAAGATCCACTCCCTATGATCACGTGATAACCAAGTAGTTTTGTCTATTCAACTGAAGGCCGTTCAATTACATCTGCTCATATCGATAAGTATAGGTATGCAATTTAGGTAAGTGGCGATCATCCAGAGAATATAAATATCTACTGTTTTTGGTTAATTATCTAACGGAAAGAAATATAAAATATATTTAGATCTATTGTATAGATTACCTTGTCTCTTTTCGTTTATAAAGTTTAGTTTTAAAGAATAATGCGTTTAACAAATAATGCTTTAGTTGTTTCATGTCCTTGCTTTTATTGATTATAGTGAAACAATGTTAAACTGAAAATAGGAAAAATGAAATATTTTTAAGCCTAAAATAAAAATGGAAATTTTTTAAGGATTTTTACAAAATATAAAAATTTGGGCAAATATTTTTTAAAATTTAGAAAACTAAAAATTAATGTATGATTTTGCAAATTGTAAATATCTGGAAAAGTTATAAAAAATTATATACTAAAAAAGAAAATGTAAAATGTTATAAAAAAAACTGAAAGGCTCTAATAGAGACAGCGAGTGGATAGCGGCTCGGATAGCAATGGATAGCGGCTCAGATTGAGGAATCGGTGGGCCGAGTTCGAATTCCAGTCGAATCCAGTACATTCACTTACGTGCTAATACCCTTGGGAAAAGGTATGAATCGTCTTCTTCTAAGAAGCTATGGGTAAATAGTAGGACAGACCGGGTTCTATAGCCTTGCATGGCAATTGGTCCACCGCAGAAAGAAATGGTAACCTACCGTGGGAAAAAATCTGCCTCACCAGTCATGTATCGAAAGATACATAATCGCTTAAGCGTGTATCACGCCAAGAACATAAATGACTGAATGGAGACAGACGATTAGTAAAAAATAACTTTGATGTGTAAATGTATATGTGGGGCTCAAATTTATGTTTTAAAAGGATAGCCAAAATGAAACATGACTGTTTAAAAAAGTATATGTATAAAATTTGGTTTAAGAATTTGTAAGAAAAGGCTCAAGACTGATGGTCTCAAAATCCTCCTAAATAAAGTTTGCAAATAAGTGTAGTTTGAAGAGTTACGTTTTTGATTTTTTAACCAATGGGGAAAGTAAGTTATGATACCATAGAATTAAATTTCTGATTCAAATCGGAGTCGATATTTTGTTATTTAAAAAGTCTGGTTTATCCAACAGACAGAAAGGATTTGGCTTTCACAAGGTAAATGTCGGCTGGTTGCTGGGAAGCAAAAATCAAAATGACTACTATAATGACGAAAAGCAAGTAACAGAAGAAAAGGAACAAGAGAAAGAAAGAAAAGAAAGCAGAAAGGAAAAGTTTCTACAAATTTAGAGAGATATACGATTATCTTTCTATTGTTGAAAATTTGTCATAAAATTTGAACTATTATCAATTATTTTGAACTTTTTATGAAAATACAAGATTTAACAGTGGATCGGATTAAGGAATTGAAGTTCGAATTCCAGTCGAATCCATTACATTCACTTACGTGCTAATAAATACCCTTGGGAAAGGTATGAATCCTCTTCTTCTCCCCCCCCCCCCAGCTATGCGTAAATAGCAGGATTATAGCTTTGGATGGCAACTGGCCTACCTACAGTCATACTTGTGTATCACGCATGCCACATAACTAACTGTCGCTCATTTTGCTCACTGGGGTAGACTGTTCTAGTTCCACGTGCCATGTCTAATGGATGTCAGTTGTCAGTTATCTCCTGTTAATTCCCCTCTCCATAACCGGGTATTGAACTCACACTCTTTGGGTCCAGTCAAAAGAATTTCTGGATGTTATAAACCTAATGTCTTCAGCAATCATTTTTTAAACAGTGCTTATATTGCAATTTTTGCTGTTATCATTACATGTTTTTACCAGAGCTCATATTGCAATTTTTGTTGTTATTATCGCTTTTCTCTGGCACTCCTTATTACTATTATTATTCCTTATTGTGTAAATAATGTACATAATATCTCATCTCAGAAATATAGACAGATACTGATCTCATGTTAATTCGTAAAAATGAACTTTTGTCTAAACAAACTAGAAATCCACCGACGCCTATGAATTTGCCGTCGTTCTCAACTCTTTTCGACAGTCAAATTAATCGATGTGAATATTTTGTTGATAATAATTATAATTGTAATTACAACTTGTTATCTTGCGTAATTGTGTGGCGCACAAAGGAAAATG